>PVKM010009917.1:0-35895 GCA_004027735.1 Carollia perspicillata | reverse complement strand
GCCTTCCACAGCCCTGCCTTCATTTGTACCTTCCCTCCTATAACAACTGCAGGTCTGTCTCTGCTCTTCTCTAAAACAAACCATTCCTATTGCTCTTTGGATTCACCCCTGTAACATTTTCAAATACCTCATTCTACCAATGATCCTATTTCTCCCCTATCAATGTCTCCCTCTCTGTGGGATCAATTCCACTGGCCTGAAGGTATCTTTTAATATTATTTATCTTACCAGAAAAATAAAAACCTTGACTTGAACCTAGATCACAACGCCAGATTATTTTCCCTTAGCTCCTCTGCATCTATTATTGACCTTTCACCCTGGGGCTACAGGTCAGAGACACAAATCAGGAGGGTTATTTGACATGATGGAGACTCTCCATTGCAGGCTTCTAGGTTGGAGAGGCCATTGTGTCAAGGAATGTGAGTGTCTTCTGACTGTTTGGGAGTGGTCCTCAGCTGACAGCCAGTAAAGAAATGAGAACCTTAGCCCTATAGCAGCAAAGAACTGAACTCTGCCAAAACTTCAATAAGCTTGAAAGAGGACTCCACTCCAGAAGAGATGAGCATGACCTTGGCCACACCATGATGAGACTATAAACACAGAACCCAGAGAAGCCATATGCAGACTTCTGACCTATATAATAAATGTGAGCTCTTAAACAGTTGCTCTAAACAGCTAAATTTGTGTTAATTTGTGATACAGCAATAGGAAACTAATACACAGTGTTTGTCTACCTAGAGTTTCAGAGTAATTAGAAGTATAAGAGAATCTCACTGGGGGCTTTTGGGTATTGGGCAGGACTTCATAATGGACTTGCAGAGTATTATAACTCTGAATTCAAACAAGTATTTCCAAAGGAGTGGGGATTTGTGAAAAGCTGTCCTTGCTGAGTATCCCCAATCTGGTAAGTCTTGGTAGGTTTCATTAAATAAGCAATCATTACACATATTAAATGTACAACAGTCATGCGGGAGACAGATAGCAATGCTCACCCAAGGTAACAGGGGTGAGTTCTGTAAAGCGACTTTATGCAAAGGTTTAGAGAAATAGGCATGAAAGTGTGCGGAATTGCAAGAGTTGACAAAAGCAGTGAGCTGTCAATACTTCCAAATTTGAGGAGCAAGTGGAAGGAGCAATTACCGGAATCCGAATGGAGAAGTTAGAAGAATAGAGTAGACAGAGCAGAGGGAAGTGGGCTTGGGTTTGGAGAAGGCTGGGAACCAATAGCCCAAGCACACTTCCCCCATCTCCTGACCTCTTATATCTCACAATCAGGGCCAGATGATGAAGACTTTGCCTCTATATTGGCCAGGTTAGCAGGATGGAAAAGTGTAGACTATGTTGGAAAGGGGAGGACAAAAAGAATCTGATAGATGAATTAAAATCTCTTTTCTACAAGAGGCATGCCTAAGAAAGCTGATCTTTGCCAAACCTCCCATCTGGTCTCTTCATGACTTCTGCAGACAATGAGAGCTCCAGGGTGTCTATTTGTCAGCCGGTGACACAGGACAACTGCACACATCAAACTGAGAATGTCCTAATGTCCTTTTCCCTCGGAGAATATTCCTGGAAAATGTTGGCAGGCCCTGTTTGTCATGTTCCCAACAGTTGAAATTACATTTCCTTTTTCTTTTTAGAGACTTTTGGATAGTCTGTGTGCATATACACACATACACATAATTTCTTCTGGCTCAGTCTTTTTGTCATTGTCTCATTCCCAGTTTCTATAAGATAACTTTCTGGAAATTCAAGACTCTGGGAGGTTGGGGAGGTATTGAAGACAAATTGGTGGGACATGATATGAGAATGAAAATTCTCACAGTAAAATTAAATACCAAATATGAGAATTAAAATTGTCGTTGATTCTTGGGCTTGATCCATAAGTGAGTAAATTAAAGTCTATTTGGAATTAATAATCAAAACCCCTTAAAGTGTGCCCAACTTTATTTTCCGTACCTGTGGATTGAGTTAACCCAACATTAGCAGTTGGATATTATATCATTCATTCTTTTGTTCACTCGTTCAATGATACCTTCTGAATGCCTATTTAGTGCCAGCTCTCTGCTCCATTTGAGGGAGGTAGGGGACAGTGGTATGCCATAAAAGGGGAGACATTGGTTCCTGTCCTCAAATAGTTTACTAAGAACCTGGTATATGCAAGATTCTGGATTATGAGTGTGTCCAACAATGCACAGCTAGTTCAAGAACTTATCTTCTTGAAATATATTAACACCAACAATAATAGTATTTAGTGAACATTTTCTCTATGCCAGAAATGATTAAGCTCTTTATCTTTTTCATTTTCTTACTTTTTAAGATATAAACAATGCATATAAGCAGTCTAAAAATTCATATAATACTGTAAGGATTATTATAAAACTCAGAGGCCACTATTTTTAAAAGCACCTAAGCAGTTATTATACTATTTGTCTCCTTATTTACTAATAACATGTTTTTAATTTCTTGATTTTGTGGTTTTAGATATTTGCCTTTGGTTTCCCATTTGGGGGATAAAGAATTAGGTCTCTCATGTACCACAACACTAAACACTTCTCCCCCTGGTTCTGTTATAGCCATATTCAGTGTTTAAATTTTTACATGTGATGTATTCTTTATGGCTGAGCCACACGGTATGCTATTATGTCATCTTGTCTTTCTTTCTCTCTCTATTTCTTTCATGTTGGTGTGTGTTTCTGGAGATAAAAATCAGCTTATATATTTTTCTAAATATTTTAATTTATTTATTTACTTTTAGAGAGAGGGGATGGGAAGGAGAAAGAGTGGAAGAGAAACATCAATGTGTGGTTGCCTCTCATGAGACCCCTGCTGGGAACTGGCCTGTAATCCAGGCACGTGCCCTGACTGGGAATCAAACCGCGATCGTTTGGTTCACAGGCCCGTGCTCAATCCACTGAGCTACACCAGCCAGGGCAAAATCAGCTTATATTTTTATTTGCTCCATGTAAGTGTCACAAATACATCCACGAACTTTCTCCCATGCAGCAAAACTCTGATTACTGTCAGTTGGATCAAGAAATCTGTTGGTTAAGTGAATACATGGAATTATTCATAATTTGATCTTTAAACACATTTTATCTTTACATTTCTTCTCCATTCTTCCTTGTAAATCTATCCTCCCATCGAAGAACTCAAAATGCCCCCAAGGACACTGTGAGCTATGTATTTATATGATGGTTGGGGAGCAGGTGGAGGAGGATTGGTCTTAGTAAAATTATAAACTTGTTGAAGTTCAAGCTCAGATGTTCCCCCAGAGCCTTCTGTCTCCCGCTCCTATCTTAATGCTTCCCATGCTGCCTGCACTGCAGTTTCCTTGGACCTTGTCCTTAGCACCACCCTGGAATTCTCTTCTCTTCTCCCCTATGTTGGACCTCATGCTTCCTAGATCTTTTTTTCCTGGCTCACTCCCTCACTTGGAGGGAGGATAGCTTCCAACGGCGTTCTGAGTAAGGCTGTCTGGTAGGCAATATTTTGGGACACTGAATGTCTAAAAATATCTTTATCTCCTCATACACTTGACTGATAGTTTAGAGCAGTATGGGATTCTGGCACCATATTTGCTCTGGGGGTTGAAGGTATTATTCTACTGCCTTGCAATGTTGAATGTTTTTAAGCCTAATTTCATTCTAATTCCTCATCCTTTTTAGGTAACTTTCTATTCCTCTGTTGCAGCTAACTGCACTTTCTCTCTGTCAATATTCTTAGAAGAATTATTTCAGTCCTCACACTAGCTCTAGGAAACAGATACTTTTATTGCCACCTTCTTAAAGTTGAAGATGTTAGACATGCTCCTACTATCCCCCAGCACCTAGGTGAGGGGGTGAGACTTCAGCCTGAGCCAGTTCTGACTCCAGGATTTGTACTCTATCAGGATGCCCTGAAGACTCTCCATGAAGTTCAGGTTTAACACAGTGCTTTTTCCAAGGCCATTTTAGTTCGTGCCCACCCTGCCCTGGGTCCAGATCTGCGGCTGAGCAGTTCTTACAGGCCAGTCAACGTCTGGTGTATCTTACTCCTCTCCAACCCCTTTGCCATCTCAGTATTCACTGCCGCTGAGAGTGTGGTGACCATGATATTCCTGGAAAATGACTTCATTCAGAATCTTCACTTTCCATCCACTGTCAAGTTTTCTTTTCAAACATCTGATATTTGAACATGCAGGTATCTTACTCATATTATTTTCCTCGAGTTACATGTGTATCCCATATTTTTGCCACATTCTTTAAGGTGACCTTATTTACTTTTCAGTGATTTGTTGCCTTCCCCTTAGCTATTGATCATACTTTTTGAAAAATTGTCAAATGTTCAAACTACCTTTCTCAGGTGAATTTTTGAAAGGTTCTCTTTGCTTTACTCTGGGAAATAATTTTTGCTAAGCTCTCTATTTTACATTTACATCTTGACTTAAGAAGTATCCATATGTAAGTACACAGAGAAGGGAAAAGTGTCCCTGTCATGAAGCACAAAAAGCAGGGAACCTGAAGTCAGTGGGTTCTCATTTTAGTCCTGGATCTACCAGCTATTTGTTGTTGACCTTGGGTAATTCATCCAGCCTCTCTGAATCTTAGCTTCCTCGTCTCAACAGTGGGTTAATTACTCCTAATCCTCCCTGCTGTTATGAAAGTCACCAGGACAAATAAAAATACATGGAGAAATATTCTGTAATTCTACCCAGTCTTTGTTAAACTGTCAATCATTTAAAATTATCAAAATTTTGACCATGTCCACATTATCACTACATGATTTAGTATTTAGTAAATATTCTTTTTTTTTTACTTAAATAAATTTATTCAAAAAAAGGAAAGAAAATAGAGATGGGGGAAATGTAGGAGGGATCATGGCCCAGAGAGAAAGACTTGCTCGGTGTATATAAGACAGGAATGAGTTTCTGGCTTGGGGACCAGCTTGAGTATCCAGTGTATTGGATCAAAAAGTAGGCAGGTAGAATGAGCAATAGAAAGAAAGGCCTGAGGCAGTGGATTGGCCCATTGAAAGACAAGAAAGCTAACCTGAAAGGGAAGACTTAAGTAGGAAGGACCAGAGAATGAGAGATGGGGTGTCTTTGGCTTATGGCTGAGTGGTAGGATAAAGCACTGTTGATAGGAGGGGGCTGTTACTGAGGAAGAAGAGCTAGGGGTTTAGGAAAAGGTTTCACTTAAGCAGGTCATATAAGGGTCACAGTTGAGGGATTGGTGGGAACTGGAGGAGACACAAGGTTGGTTTGGAAATGAAGGGGTTTGAGAGACTTAAGGAAACAGATTGATGAAAGGTGGCGACAGATACTGAGTAGGACTTTGAGGGATGGAAGTTACCATGGTGATGCAGCAAGGTAAGTCAGGGTGCCTGGCTGTGAGGGAGCAGATTATTGACAAGAAGTGATGATGGAATATGATGCGGACTTCGGCCCACGGGGTCCACGACATTGTGGATGAGATACGAGAAATTCACACAGACTACCGAGTCCTGTGGAGGAAAAGGGACAGCGTGGCTTCTCTCTCAAGAGGAAAAAAAGCCTTGGCCCTTGCCTTGACAAGCTTTTATTGCTTTTCTGGGTGCATTACGTGATGGTCCTCCTTTACTATGCACAAGTTCACTTTAGGTGGTTACCTTTTACAGAAAACAAAGGAGAAGATGCCGCTAATCACATCATAGAAGAAGGATATTTGCAAATGCAAAGGGAAAAGTGGTTGAACTGGTTACACTCATCCTTCGAAGGTTTAGCACAGACTTCAGGAAGTTACAGTAAGCACTTGCTGCCTCAATTCAGGGTGAGGGAGTTTTAGCAAAAGCAAGTCTCATGGTGGCCTAGGTACAATGCAGGTCTGATTCCCCACAGGAGAACCTATCCATGGGCGTGGGTTCTGTCTGGGCCCACACCACACAGAATGGTCCCCTATAGGAATATGTGTCCTCATTATTTTAAGCTTTATAGTTTTATTTATTTTTTCCCTGGGACTGGACTTTTGAGAGCAGGGATGCCAATGAGCAAGCACTAAGCAGTCAATGTATCACACATGTCCTACTTAAAATTGTTCTGTGTATTTTAGACTACCATTTGTATGTGTATCATACTTTGGAAACACTGCTTTAAAACATTTCACAAATACATGGAATTATTCATAATTTGATCTTTGAACACATTTTATCTTTACATTTCTTCTTTATTCTTCCTTGGTAAATCTATCCTAGTGCCGAGGAACTCAAAATGACCCCAAGGGCACAGTGAGCTGTGTATTTATATGATGGTTGGGGAGCAGGTGGGTTAGGACTGGTCTTGGTAAAATTATAAACTTGTTGAAGTTCAAACTCAGAACACCTTTTGACATCCGGTAAATGTAAACCCTTCCCCCTTTTGACTTTTCATTTGGTCTTTTTCAAAAAATGAAAAGTTCTTGTTCTCTCAACGTTAGCTTAGATAGGAGAACGTTTGAAATGCATGCAGTGGAAACAGTGATATCATAAGCTATTTCAAGACTTGTCCTAAAATGGGAAATCTGGGAGATAGCTCAGGGCTCCATCTTGCTGGATTCCTCCACTGGAAAGCTGAGAACAAAAGAGGATTAAGTGTCTTAATCATTACCTTAGATTTGGGGTTTCGTGGCTGGGAGGCCTACGCCTGTGGTTCTGCGTAAGCACAGATAGCAGCTGTAAACCTGACCTACACCTCGTTAGCCAGAGCAGGGTCATTTAAAAGGACATTGGTCATGGCTGATTTTGAGCAGTTGTATCAACAGGGGGAAACGACGAGAAAATTGTTTAAGAAGGCAAGAAAACCCACTTCTGTGACCCTCCCTATTTTCTCCTCCCTTCCTTCCCTTTCTTCTCCCAAGGCTAGGATTTAAATTTAAATTGGGTTCCTGTGCAGAATTCTGTACATGCCTGCTTATTTAATATAAGACTAGCCATTATATTGTTGAGGATCCATGATCAGTGCCTGATCTGAGGGGATAAGATTTTGAGGCTAGAGGGGAGGTCAGAAGTCATCTAATTCTGTCTCCACACTTTGAAATGAGAAACTTACAGGCCAGGAGGTGAAATGATGTGTCCAAGGTCACCCAAATGCTTAGTAGTAGGATCAGGGCTGGGTTGCAGTTCCCTGCCTCCATCTGTTATAAATCCTCTTGGATGGGCTTCATGGCAAGCTACCAGGGAAGCTTATTGTAAAGCACTTAAGAACGTTAGGCCGTCTGCAGATGTGATTTTAAAGGTTATTTATTTGTTTTACTGCAGATCATGACTTCCCCTCCATCCGTCTTCTTGTTCCAGGGCCAAATTCTGCCCTTTGATGTTCTTTGTGGCATTCTCATTGCCTTTGGCCTGAATCAGAAACAGGGCTTGACCCAATGCTACTGGGGCCTTTGTTCACTCTCAGAGGACTTCCCTCACCCCAGGAGGCTCTGAAAAGGCAGTTGTATGAGAGTTACTTCCTACACCAGAGGTGTCCTGCTGTGTCTGTGCCACAAAATCTTTGAGCTAAAAGAGACCTCTAAGGTCATTAGTCCAACCCCCGACCCAGTTCAGGCATGTCTTTCAAAAATTTCCTGGCATATGGTCACACAGCCTTATGGCTGGGAGTTACCTTGGAAACCAAAAACATCTTGGTTTCTTTTTGTACGTAAAGAAGCTGAGATTCAAAAAGGTGAGGTGATGCATCTCCATGCAGGTGGAGGAGCTAACACTGATTCTGGTTTCTGACCCTGAGTCTGTAGCTTTTTCTACTGTGTCATCCGACCCTTGATCAAAAACTTCCAAGAATTTTCCAGGAATCATCCAATTATTTATGTGTTAATCATTATTAATTAAGTCCTTATTTTACCCAGTACTAATAGTTACAGGCAAACTGACAGTACCACAAAAGGAAAACTCCACTCACTGAAGAGTCTTTATTCCTTAAAACAATTAGTCTTTTAGAGGTTCAATTAGTTTTCTAATGCTGTTGTAGCAAACTATCACAGACTTGGATTAAGACAACACGAATTTATTATCTGTGGTTATGGAGATCAGATGTCTGAAATGAGTCTCACTGCACTAAAATCAAGGGTTTTGGAGAGCTGTGTTCCTTCCAGAGGCTCCAGGACAGAATCTCTTTCCTTGCCCTTTTTAGTTTTCAGAAGCTGCCTACACTCATCAGCTAATGGCACGGGCCCTTCCTCTACCTTTAAGTGCACCAGTCTTTTACCCTGCATCCTTCATCTCTGACTCCATCCTTTGCCTCACTCTTTGCCTTATAAAGCTCTTGCGATTACATTCAGCCCACCTGGATACACCAGGATAACCTGCCCATCTTAAGATCCATAATTTAATCCTGTCTGCAAACTCCATTTTGCTGCTTAAGGTAACATGGGATTGAGATATGGATGTCTTTGCAGGGTCATTATTCTGCCTATCACAGAGGTCATAGACAAAGCAGTCTTTGTTTTTATTTCTATAATATGGTTTGTTCCCCACCCCCTTTTTCTATCTGGTTTGTTTGTTTTTTCTTCTGTCTTTGGTCTTCACAATTTGAATATTATATGTATACACTGTGTATGTGTGTGTGTGTGTTGTAGTTATCTTGTTTTACATTCTCTAAGCTTCTTGGATCTGTGGTTTGGGATCCTTCACTAATTGAAAAATTCTCATCCATGATCTTTCAAATATTTCTCCTGCCCGCTCTCTCTCTGTTTTCCTTCTGAGATTCTGATGACGTGTATGTTAAGGCTCTTGATATTGTACTATAGCTCTTGGATGACCTATTTTTCCTACTTTTTTTTCTTCGTGTTTTAGATTGTAGAATTTGTATTTATTTACCTTCAAGTTCTTTAAGTCTTCAGCTGCATGAAGTCTACTGGTGAACTCATCAAAGGCATCCTTCATCTCTTACAGTGTTTTTTTATTTCTAGCATTTCCATTTGATTCTTTCTTAAGATTTCCATCTCTCTGATGAAATTATGCATTTGATCATGCATTTCATGGATCTTTTCCTCTAGAGTCTTTAAGATCTTAATTAGTTGTCTTAAATTCCCCAAACGACATTTTTTAAACATTTGTCTCATTTCTGAGTCTGGCTCCATTGATTGCTTTGATTTTTGACAGGGTGTTGTTTTATCTTGTTTCTTTGTATGCTTCAAAATATGACAATAGAGACAGGTACATTTTATGCCTGGAAATGAGTATGCCTTTTCTGTCCTAGGCCTTTCAGGGAGGAAGGGTGCTGGTTTGAGTTAATTGAGTCAGGAATTGAGCTCATTTTGATATTTATTGTTGCTATACTTACCCTTCCTGCACCACAGGCTTCAAGTTCTAGAGTTGCCTCTGTTTAGGGTGGACGCTGGTTTGCAAGATAGTTTGCTCTAAACCTGTCCCAACTTTCAGCTTTAGGTCTTCTCTTCTCTCAGAATCTTTGACTTCAGTTCTCTGATTGGTTCAAAAAAGTTGTGAATTTGCAGATTGTTCAGGATTATGTTTGTAGTACCTGTGGCAGCACCACCCTTTCCCACCTTCCATACGCTAAGTAGGAGACAAAAGGGATTTGCACATTCTCTCCTCCATGGAGTCACAGATGCTAAACGGGCGTTTTCCATTGGGCTTTTTCTCTGTCATCCATGAAGTTTAATTCAATCAGCAATTTTGGGTGTCTGGGACTCCCAAATCTTACCTTCAAACATCTCATAAACTCTAAGAGGGACAAGTGCAACAACAGATGATTTTTAAATAGTGAGTGTTAACTAAGATAAAAATCTATGCTAGAAAATAAAGGGGGTAGATGGGGCAGAGCCTCATTAAGAGACAAAGGAGATCTCCTAGTAGAGATGAGACCTGCATTAGTTCTTAAAGTCATTTCCCTAGTATTGAAAGCTGTGTGGGGTTTTCTAAGCAGAAAGAGGGAATTGATCTGAATCACAGAATTAGCATAATTTGTGCATGAACAGAATGAAATGGGGAGTTAATGTTATATCCCACTCACTGACTTTGATAACATTTGGGTGGAAGGACATTCAGGCATCCTCTCTTCCCCACCCCTGGTGCATATGTATATGTATATATATATATATATATATATGTATATTTAACTTTATATATACATATAAAACATAGAGCATAACATATTCTGAAAGATTTAATAACTACTTAATAACATGATGATGCCTAATAACCTTTCCTGTTGTTGAATTTTTGGTTTATTTTCACTTGTTTTGCTTTCATTACAAATATCACAAGCAGTGGTTCTTCCCTGCCCCCATAATTCCATTCCTTTTGGATTATTTCATTAAATTTGCCTTTCATTCATGTGAAGCAAATTTCTGAATAAAGTTTACTGAAATTTCCAAAGCTTTGATAGATTTACTAAATTCCTTTTCCGAGTGGTGGTTTTCAGTATTTACTTTCCCATTACTGTGTGAAAGTGTCCATCTCATCACATCCTCATAGGCATTATGTATTTGCATTAAAAAATAAACTTGGCTAATTTAATAGGTACAAAAATAGCATGTCATTAATTTTCAAAAGTTTGCACTAGTTGGAATATGTGTAGGTCTGATAACTTAAAATATTTCTATTAATCATTTTGCTTCCTCTTTTTTGAATTTTCCTTTAATGCCTTTTGCTCATTTACACATTGGAGTGTCTTATTTTTGGCTTCTCCTTTGAAGTTTGAGGTTATGGTACCTTAATTATTAACTCTAAATATTGTGAAATCTACCTTTTAGATGCTAGAGGAGGGGTACCCAAATCTTACTGCTGAAAATTGCCTTTGGAGCTTTTTTAAAAATATGCATTTTTGAGCCCTTCTCTTGACAAGAAATCTTGATTTAGTCACCCTAGGGCCAGGCTCAGGACCCTGTGTTAAAAATCCAGAGGATACTGATGCAACGGCCCAGCTTGGAGCTGGCTCTCTTGTGTTCCATGCTCCAGTTGCCCTCCTTGGTTGTTCCATTGTGCCTCTTAGGTTCTGCTCTCTACCAGGGAGTGAGCTGGGTGGAGACTGTGTTCCAGAGGATGAACCTGGAGAACACAGAACACTGGCTTCTCAGGGGGCCTGGGTTTAAATCCCAATACTGGTGATGGTTAAGCTGTGAACCTTCGCCACACTTGGCTGATTTTCATTTTCTTCAGTTTTAAATGGGAAGAATAATATTATCTATGATTATTACTTTACTGCTAAATCAAGGCTGCCATTAAAGAGACTTTTGTAATAGTCCTAGGATAATATAATAAGGGTCCAAAAGAAGAAAGAAAAGATATATCTAAGAGACATTAGGATAGAAGACTTGAAAGGTTATACTTTAATCACTTAGTCTTATTGAATGCTAATGGTGGCAGTTACTATGAGAAACATTTGCAGTATATTATCTCACCTGATCTTCACACTGAGTTTGAAATGGGTACATTGGCCATTTTATAAGTGACAAAACTGAAATTCAGAAGGTTAAGTGACTTGCCTAGTCTGACATAACTGGGAGAATGGCATTATTACCATTTACTAATATGAGGAAAAGTCTAGGAATTGTAAATTTGGGGATGAGTGAGGATCAGGTACTGAGTTGACTACATGGTAAGTTTGAGAGATCCTTTAAATGCCAAGTGGTGCTATTAAAGACAACACTTGCATTTATAACTGTGGAGTTTGGGGGAGAGGTCAGGACTAGAAATATAAATTTGGAAGTCATCAGCACATAATAGGCCAATGCAATGGGAAAGAATGCACTCCAAGCACGTGGTGAGTACAGATGATAAAGAGAAGGGGTCCGAGCCGAGCTCCGGACCTGGTGTTAAGAGGTCAGGAAGATTAGGAACAATGGGCAAAGGAGATTGAAAAGAAGTGGTGAGTGAGGAAAAAAGAAAACCAGAGAGGGTGGCATTTTGGAAGGCAAGTGAGAAAAAGAATATCTACTTGATTAAGTTTTTGTCAAATGAGTAAATGACACATTTAGGCAGCATGCAAATACAGATCTCTGTGACCCAAGAGTTTAAACGTTTTCATCCATTATACCAGACAGTAAATGTTTAAGACTTTGTGGGTTAACAGGCACAATCTAGACTACTATGTAGGTGCTTATATAACTATTTAAAAGTAGCCATGAAGAGGTAGGTGGACTGGGTGAAAAAGGTGAAGGGATTAAGAAAAAAAAGCCCTCATCGATAGCCAACAGTATGGTGATTACCAGAGGGAAGGGGGGAGAGGGGAGAGGTAGGGGAGGGTAAAGAGGGGAGGAATGGGGATGAAAGGAAACCTGACTTGGGCTGGTGAACACACCACACGATACACCGATGATGTGTTATGGAACTGCACACCGGAAACCCATATAATTTTATTAACCAATGTCACCCCAATAAAGTCAATAGAAGACATAAATAAATAAATAAATAAATAAAAATGTGAAAACCATTCTTAGCTCGAGGGCTATAAAACCAAACAACACCAAAACAGGCTGCTGCCTCCCCACCAGCCACCATTTGCTGACCTCTGCACTATGCTATATCATTCCCTTTAATTCTAGAAATATTTATTACCAAGATGATGATATTCAGGCAACACCATCTTAATCAGCTATCTCAGTCTCACATAAAATTCTATAATAATTCTTTTCAGCAGTACCGTAGTTTAACTTTTCTTCTTTATATAAAGGTGGCCTGCATCTAATCCAGCAATTTTATTCTTCCCAAGACACTACTTCTTGTTCCATTTTGCTTAGCTACATAGTTCGTGAAGAAACGGAGTGCTAAAGCAAGCACAGAATTTGCGTGAGTGTATTTATCATAGATCGTAGCTTCTAAAGTAGGTTTTCTGGCCTGAAAGCATAAAGGAAAAAAGGGTATTTCCCTCTCTTCTTCTTTTTTCTCTGAATGTCAAAATAGAATCTGTGTACTGAAACCACCATGAAAGCACAGATATTTCCCCTGGGGTCACAGCAAGGGGTAGAATTGTGACCCATTACTCTAGCCCATGAACTCCGCCCACAGCAGTAGTGTTTTTTGAAAGATAAAGTTCAAAGTTGGTAACACTGGCTTCTGTTTTTCTTAACTTGTTTTCTACCAAAAATCAATGCAATGACCTAAAATCATTTACTGCATTTATTCTTCTCTTCTACCCTGCCTCCTAGTTACACATTTTGTATCCCTCTCCCAACCCCCTCAATCCAAGAACCTTGGAATCTGTTCCCAAATGGAGCTTCCCAAACCCCAAGGCTATTTGTGTCCTCAATGCTACTCACCTCTAAACTATACCACAAGGACAAACAGACTCACTGGGAAACAAAAATAAAAACAAAACAAAAACAAAAACAAAAAAACAGCAGCACACATTTCTCACTCACCTCTCAGGACATGTGTCTTTGCAGATACTTCCAGTCAATCATGAAGTGATTGCTACTAGAAATTCTTTCAAAGGCCAACCTGCCTTCTTGGAATTTCTCTTATTTCAAAGAACAGTTGAATGATCATAACCGCCTTTGTTGAGAGTAACCTTTGAATACAAAGGCGGTCAATGGCATCAAACTCCTGGACTGAGGATACAGGCAAGCTCCATCCACTTGGGTCTGGGTTTTCTGTCCCTCTGCTGTAGCAGTCTTTGCCCATGAGATGCTCTTTCTCCCTTCCCTCTCCTGCTGTTGGCTCATGGATGTTGTAAGGTCTGGGGATGATGGTGGATACACAGAGCATCCTCAATGATCAGTCACTAACTCTCAGGAAACCCATCTTTTCTTTCTTCTTGGTTCTACAATGTTTCTTTTGTGCAGACTCCCTATGTCCAATTCAACTGCGATCTGTCTTGAAGCCTTTGTGTCTCGAGTAAAATGCTTTGTAAACTATGAGGTCTATAAATCTATATTTTTCTTCCTCATGACCCAGAACAGTACCTAGAACAAGGTAAATAATCAGCAAATGTGTCTTAAGTTACACCAAGTAGGTAGATTATTAACATTTTCTGGCTGACAGACTGGAAAGGGGCAAGAAAGAGGTGTGAAGGCCCATTTAAAGGCCTAAATTATAGACTATGAACTCCTTTTGGGCAGGGGATAAATGTTTGTCGACCCACTAAATGATGCCAGTGGAGCTTAACTTGGTGTGATGGCTGTGGGAGTGAAGCAGAAAGAGATGTCTCTGAGAAATACAGTAGAGAAAAGAAGGTCAAGCTGAAGCTGGCCTGAATGGAAGAAGATCACAGAAGGAGTCAAGGTGAACTCCAGGTTATTGATCTGGAGACTGGCAACTCAACAGTTTGTTGAAGAGAGAACCATCTGAGAGTGAGAAGACATGGGTTCCAGGCTTGCTTCTCTTTCTTCTGTGATGCTGAGGAACCTAATTAATCTTAGCCTCAATGGTCCCATCTGCAAAATAGATACCACCATACTCTGTATGGAGTTGTGAGAATTATTATTGTTATTGTCTTTTGCATAACACCAACTGTCTTTGGAGCACACACAACTCAAAGGCTGGCAAATACGGAAATTCCTTGCAAACAGGCAAACTGAGAGGTAAGGGAATTTTGATGGGAGGTGAGAAGAGCCATTCCCAGGAACTCTGAATTCACAAAGAATTCAGGTCCCAGAGGGACCTGAGGGCTGCTAACATGCACAAAAGAGCACTGTCTTCTCAGAATCTGCTTGTAATCTTTGCACAGGCTCATATGTCACTTTAAAGGGTTAACAGGAAACTAGATGTCATCTTGTCAGCCCTCCTGATCTCTTCCAGCTGGAAGTAATCCCTGCTCAGCTCAGAGTAGTCCTGACCCTGCATCCGCTCTAGTGTTGCAGTGCAGTTCCCCCTCGACCTCAGATCCTGGATTTTCATGCAAATTGCTTATCTCCTCCCTATAAAGTAAGCAACTGAGAGGCAGGAGCCACGGCTTGGTTACTGATAAATTACTCAGTTCTGCCAGCATGTCTTATAATAGTAGTAATTCATTAACTGCTTGTTGAGTAGATAGATAGGTAGATGGATAGACTGAAGGAAGAATAGATATAGACAAAGCATCAGTCTTGTTCAGTAATGAATTCTGAGGCCCTGAAACATAGCCTGGCACATGGTAGACAATCAACAAACACCTGCTCAAGGAACAGACAGAAAGATGCCCAGCACCCAGCAACCTTGTTCTCACTGATTCTCTAGGACCTAGCTTAGGGACTGGCACTTAGCAGATTCTTAAGAAAGAGTTATTGACTGACTGACTCTGTGTGTGAAGACATCGATGATCATAGAAAGGGATATCAGCAAGGTAGTTTCACTTAATGTACTCCCCTCCGAAAGAGAGTAACACCAGGGTGAGTATACACCACGTGCTTTTCCCTGAACCTCCAGTGTGTGGTCTAGGACTGGACAAACTATAGCCATTGGGTCAAATCCAGTCCACTGACACCTGCTTTTGTAAATAAAATTTTATTGGAACACAGTCATGTCTATTTCTTCACAAACTGTCTCACGCACGAGCATTGCAATGCAGACTAAACACTGCAAAGTAGATAATGTTTACTATCTTGCTCTTCATAGAAACAGTCTCCCAACCCCTGCTATAGAAAACTGGTTATTATAACCAAGAGACTGACATTTCCATGAACTGCTGCTGGCCCACCACAGCAGCTGACAGCAATGGCTGATACTTTTCAGTTTTTACATGGGAGAAAAGGTCCTAAAGTTTTCCCTTTTTGGAAGCAATGAGTTTCCATTTGCACTTCCCCTTTTCCTTCCTATCAGTATTCTCGATTCTCCCTCATAGTCAGGTATTGAGCTCTGAACATCAATCGTAGCTGTCCCTCCTGTGCAGATTTTTCTTTTAGGAAAAATTAAATTCTTGATTCCAAACCAAGGATAATTCTTGATTCATGTAGAATACAGACTTAGGACGTACAGGCTTATAAAACATGACATGAAAAAAGCTGACCTCTTTTTTTTTTAATTATTTATACATTTTTTACAGAGAGGAAAAGAGAGAGAAGGAGATGGAGAGAAACATGGATGTGTGAGAGATACATCAGTTGGTTGCCTCTCTCAGGCCCTCAACTAGGGACCTGGCCCACAGCCCAGACATGTGCCCAGACCACAACCCAGGCATGTTCCCTGACTGGGAATCAAACTAGTGACCCAAAAGTGGGTTGCAGGCTGGCGTTCAATCCACTGAGCCACGCCAACCAGGCAAAAGCTGACCTCTTAAAAATAATTATCATAGAGAAAGAAGACATGTTTCCTGACCTCGAGGAGCACATAAACTCATGGGGAGCCAGGCATGATAACCCCCAACTATAGTCAGGAGCAGATTGACACTGTAGTTTATAAATCGTAGGATTCAGACCCCTCATATGCACAGACCCCTTCCACAGTCCTAGTAATAAGTTCATGTGGTCCATCTGTGGTTGTGAAAATTTGCAATAGGAAGATATTTTCATCTAAATAAGTTGCACTCAATTTTGTAATTCCAGTTGTCTTTTTCCGTCCTTACGGAGAACCCTCCTAAAATTACACAGGCTTTATGTACCATGCATGGATCTTCCCCTGATTCTGTTACAACATGACACTGCTCTAATGAAGGTATATCCATACTACAGGAAAGAAGTCCCTAAGGGTGACTGGAAGAATTTGAGGAAGGCAACATTGAACTTAGGATAATCAGGACTTCTCTAGGCAAAGAGTTACGCCAGTGGGGGGAAAATGAGGTGGGAAATAGAGATTTGTTGCAGGCAAGTGTGAAGTTCAGAGGTGAGAGAACATGCCATGTTTTGGGAAATAGATATAATACAGCATGGCAAAGCCACAAATGCTCCAAGAGAAGGTAGGTGAAAAATAAAGTGGTTTTTTTTTTTTTTTTTCAGAAGATGAAAATAGGCAAGCCGTCAGGGGCCAGGTCCCGAAAGGCTTGTCTGGGGTTTGGATTCTGGCTCACTGGTGATGAGGAGCTGTTGCAGAATATTGAGCAGGGAAATGGTGTAGTTATACCTTCTCATTAGAAAAGTCCCTTCAGTACTCCTGGGAACTTCCTGGGACCTTGTCAAGAGAAGCTGAAATGGGGAGAAGACGACACATTGCCAGTTTCACGGCTGCAGTGGGTGAACGGGTCAGGGCAGTTGGACTCCTGGATTCTCTCCCAAAGTGTTCAGCTGCCTGAACACAAGGGAGAAAGAGAAGGCGGATGACTATTTCTTTTAATTTCCTTTCTCGGATCTCACCATTTGCAGTGCTGTCCAGGAAAACTTTACACACTACAGTTTTCCTCAAACTATGGACCCATCCTTCCCATAACTGCCTTGCAGTGTAGCTACAAACCACAAAAAATATGGAAGATCTCTGCCATTAGGCCATTGTCCTGCCAGCAAATGAGACCCTCAGAAATGAAAAGTTATAAGGAACTAAGTAATAATGCTGATAAACATGCACTCAAGAAGATCTCAAAAACAAAAGATTTACTTTTTTTAAAGTTATGTTTTCAAGTCTAGAAAAGCCTGAGGTGTGATTCTTCAATTCATCTTAACACCAGTCCTCGTTCCCAGTTCTGTTACCTCCAGCCATTGGGGCATGCCAATTTATCCTTGTCCATCTCCCCATTGATCCTTCTGAGGGCCCCAGTCCCTCCACATTTCCATGAGGCGGGCTCACATCTCTGCCCTCATTTCCCCAGCTTCATACTCCTGCAGCAACCGTCAGCTGGCAATTCATCTCGTCCCCAGTTCCCTGTCATCTCTCCTACCTTGCTGATTCTGCTCCTTCAGAACGGTGCTTCGTCCTGCCTCCTTTCACCTGGCTCAGGTGTGGCTCCCCCAGGAAGCCTTGGCCTCTGGTCTCTCTCCTCTGAGTTCCCATCATTTGCCATGCCACCTCTGATTTCCAAGTAGGGCATGGCGGCAAGGGCTGGCTTTCTTTCTGGGTATTCACTTGGCCATTCCCACTGCTGAGCACACCTGTCCTCCTGGCTCCTCTTCACTAGCCCATTCTTACCCATCTATCTTATCTGCAATATCATTACCTCAGAAAAGATCTTGAATCTCTAGCCTGTACTGTAAACCCCCAACCAATGTCCTCACCCATTAGACTGACAGCTCGATAAGAGCAAGAAAGACATCTGTCCTCTTGATTGAGTTATTCTTTGGACTTGGTCACTCTAGGGGATCACTGTCTGGGGAGTGAACAGAGTTGCCTTTATGCTTTAACTTAGAATAATTAAGTTGGACATGGGTTCATTTTCTAGGACAGAAACCGACCTCTCCACCAATTAACAATACTGAAATTGGACGTGTGCACCGGACTTTTCTCTGAAAACAGGACCCTGTCCTATTCAAGACAAATGAGAAACACCAAGAAAGAGGGAATACTTCTAGGTGAAAGTTAAAGTACTGGTTTGTCTAATCAGGAGAAAGTTGCTTGTCCCCATCTCCCCGCAAACGACAACAAGGGCCCAGGGTTTTTGTTGAGAACCAGCTTACAGTTCTCATTACAGCCCCGGACACACACCATTCTCTAATAGACAGAATTAGGTTAAAAACCTGGGTTGGTCACATGGTTTGTGATCACAGTCCTATATTTAGGAGTTTTGTTCCAAATATAATCAGATTCCAAAAGCCTATGAGGGGTTATTTATTTATGAAAATGAGGAACGGACACCTTCTGAAACAGCTGGTTAGTGCAGCAGCCTGTGTGAGCCAGGCCAGGGACTGACTCTGCAATAGAACGACAAGGCTTCTTTGACTCCGGGAAGTCACAGCCTGAGATGCTCGTTTTTAAAACAACATTTATTTTCTGCTGGTTTAAAACATACTCCTTGCAGGAATCACCTGCTGGTTGCCCAAGAAATGCTGATCCGCTCCTGTGCGCTCCTATGGGGATCCACTACTCATAGCAGGGGGAACCCAGCCCACCCTTCCCGCCCAGGCTTGCTCTCTTCTGAGAACTGAAAACCCTTCCTGAGAAGAAGGGAATATACACAGAACATATTCCCAAGTCAGTGGGTCTGTTTCCAAAGCAGAGCATGGAGGAAACTTAGTAAAAGTATTTAAGTAGAAGATCTTTTTCTCCAGTCCCCACTCCAAACCCCTTCCTGCCCAAGTTCATGTTTGCTGAAGCTCTTTTACTCAGCCTGACTTCCTGCACTGCTTTCAGAAAAAGAGACGGGGAGCTTAACAAATGTTTCCGTGTTGGCTTTTTAAGCAAGGACAGGTAAGAATGAACCTGTTCACAAGAGTCCTTGGTAAGCCAGAATAGCAGGTGACAGAAGAAATGAAACCCTAGAACTTTTCGGTCCTCATGATCCTGTTATCTACCCATCTGATCAGAACGTGACTCCTGATTGATTTTGAGGAAAGTTCCAATACCTCAGGCTATTTGCATCCTTCCCGTTTCTCACAGAGTTCACTCAAGTGTGTCTGGTCATATGGCTTCTGATCTACACTGACTCCTAGTTCCTCTTTCTCAGGTGGAGACTCTCCGTAAGCTCTCAAAGTGATACCTGCCTCTGATGGATGAGTCATTGGAATCTACCCATTAGCGCTGTTCCATGTACTAGCCTTAGGGTGGGGGGAATTTAAAGAAAAAGGCATGGACTTTCCTTTGTCTTAACAACATGTGTATATCTATTTCCAAAGACCAAAGGGCAAGTCAGGTGTGGGTCTGAGATCTGAGGCATGTGACCTCACCTTTCTAGGACTCGGTTTTCCTGTCTATAAAATGGGAGGAACACTTGTCACTTGTTTTTTTACAGGGGCGATGTGGGGATCAAGGGAGAGAAGGGGTGTGGAGGCATTTTGGAAACTTTCTCTCTCTGTACAGCAAGCTCCTAGGATTACATGGCAACTGAGTGGTGTGAAACAGGCCCTCAGCTCCAGCCTTGTGCCAATAGAATGAAGCAGAATGTGCTGAAAATGTGGATGCCTTTGCATGATCTCCACAGACTGCAGAGGGGCGATGAAGGGGCATCTTCTTTTTAACCTCCGCAGATTCTATCACTGTACAGACAAGTTCAGGAACTGATAATAAATAAAAGGCTTGTACATGTTGAGAGAAAGGACAGCTTGTGGATTAGGATGGGTAGAAAGGAAAAGCCTTGAAGCGAAACATAAATTTGAGTGGCAGGATGGACCTATTCCAAGGAGAAATAGAAGGAAAGCTAGGGGAGGGAGACGGTACGTCACCTGATCGTGACCTAGTGTCCTGTGACCACCTGGGAAGCCAGCTCCCTCCTGGGAAGTCTGAGGGCTCCAAGTGTCCCTCCTTGCTGAGGGCACAGTATCCCGCACATCTTTATGCCACTGTATTGCCACATTGTTTTCTCAATGTCTGGGTGTCCTCTCTCTTCCCCTCTGGACCGTGAGTTCTTTGAGGACACAAATTGTTCCTATTGTCTTTGAATACTCAGGACTTAGCAAAGTAATTGGAACAGATGAAGAGCTTAATACATGGTAGTTGAGGACATGACAGGAATTGAGCCTCTGGTAAGGATTTATTTGAGTTTTGACTCTGCCACTGATTTACTTGGATATCTATTGCCTTTTTGAGTTTCAGGTCCTCCTGATGTAAGGTTTCATGGTTCTAGGAATTCAAGTATTTGAGAAACATTGTGTCTAAAAAGAGACGGAGGTACAGTGAAGGGATCCTGTTCAGATCATTTACCTTAATCAGTAGGACTAGGGGGTGGAGCCTGGGATGCATATTTCTATAAAGATCTCCAGTGATGTCAGGGAGGCCAGCCAGCGGACCACACTCGCAAGGTCAATACTCCTAGGTAAGGCCCATGCTGCTGGACCCTGAGCCACACACATGGAGCAGCAGGTCATTAGGCTATATCTGTATAATGTCGAAATGACCCGCTGAACAATTTTCACCCCAGCCCTGAAATAATGGATTTTTTAAAAAAATTGGCAGGCGCATTGTGTTGGCTAGAAAATAGGATTCAGGTCAACCAAACATGGGTTCTAATCCTGACTCTATCACTTCCTAACCATGTAATTTTTGGCAAGGGACTTTGAAACACTTTTCCTCAGTGTCCTAATCCATATAATGGGACCACACGATCAGTCTCTAGAAGGAAGATTCACGGGACATGAGCTCTCACTATGATGATGTAAGTGAGACAATCAGTATGCAGGAGGGACTTCGCACATGATAGTTCTCTTCACACGGATTCAGCAACACAGGAAGTGAAGAAGTTTCAGGAATTGTAGATTTCTTCTCTTCACATGGAGAAAGGAGAGTTAGGCTTTATAGGCAATGCGGTACCTTTCACTTCCTTTCTTTCAGGGGTCATGAAACCCCCAGGTGGGCCTGAGCCCAGAAGCCGTGGGAGGAAGGAGAGTGGAAATAAAAAGCTCTCAGAGGGAGCTGACTCACACTGCTCAGGGGAAAGGCAACCAACCCATGAGGCTTTGAAGGGAAAGAGCTGAGGCCAGCTTGGGGGAAGCGTGAAGTGAAAGAGAAAGAAAAGAGAAAGACACAGGCTCCCCCTGCTACATAGCACCTTACAACACAAACCTTCTCCCTCCAACTCTCTGCTCTCGATACTGAATCCTGAGTGCTGCTGGACTTATCTTCAGACCCATTTTATTTACATAATAGGATGAAGGGATCAGGACAACTTCATATTCTGGCCTCTTGAGAAGTCGGATATGAACACAGGTGTTACTACCTGAATCAATCTTTACCAGTCCCTTATAGGAACCTCCATAATCATTTCTCAGGATCCTACATGACCAGCTCCAAAGGTATGGGGGTGGCGGGTTGGTTTTTAGTGACTTTCCATCAGAGTACATGTGATCAGCATTACTTCTACTACACGCCACCCCAACTTTAAGGGGCTAGGACAGGGATTACACATTTTGATGGGGAGAGTGACATGTGCATACAGGGAAGGAAGGAATACATGATGTTATCTTTGGAGACAATTTACCACAACATCTTGCCAATTTGCTAGAGAACAGGAATCTGAAACATAGTCCCTGCCACTGAAGACCATCAGTCTTTGTACCAAACAAAACAGCATGAAATGTCCATTTGGACCAGATGAGCATTTGAGACCACGGATGGCTGTCTTACAGGGGTTAGAGAATATATGGGATTCCTTCCTTTCTAATATTGCTGGACAAGTGGGTGACTGACTGACTCTAAATGAGAAAACCCAGGCAAATACTCCACATTCACTCTGTGCTCCCCTAAAGCCTAAGGGAGCTTGTGGGAGGACAGCACAATCAAATGGAAAGAACTTGGCTTTGAGCCTAAAAGAACGGGTTTAGTTGCCTAGGGCTGCCTGGTGAGATCTTGGGTGGGTTAATTTTCTGAGCCTCTGTTTTGACTTCAGAAAAACACACAGGATATCTTCTCTTTCTGTGAAAACTCAAGGTGATGATATAAGAAAGTGCTGACTGAACTGTTTAACAAACGTTGTGCCTATTGTACTAAGCGACATTTCTCTTTGTTAAAAGACCTAACTTTGTAAAGGCGTTTAAAGTCACAGGGGAAAGAAAATACTTTGTCAAATACTTATGGGAAAAGGAGAGGCGAGGGGCATCAAGAATCTAAGTGTATATTTAATGAGCAAGGGCATATCATTTTAAATATAGAGGTTCATCTGTTGGATGAGTCACCGCAAAGAATTCCCCTGGTATTGATAAGCCTTGTGTGGGGCATTAGTTCATTTTCCACAACAGTGATTCTGCTTCCTTTAGAACAGTCATAGCTGCTGGGAAGTTTATGGAGGGGCTCTTGTGAAAGCTTCAGTGCTCTACGCCAGGTGGGCTGTAAGGACAAAATCTAAAGAAACCAGTGGAGAGAAGAAAGGTAAAACGGATTGCAAAACATGGGCAAGATACAGAGAATTTCACACCCACGGCATCTCTTGTGGTAAAGGGGAAATCCCAAAATCCATAGCTACCCAGATACACCAGTGGGCCTTGATGGATTGGAACAAGGTTGTGCAGAACAATGACTGCCTTATTTCACAAAGCATCCTCTGATCCAGCTTGGAACACCAGTTTCCAAGCTTGTGTCCAGGAAGATGCTATTATACTATTCTTTCAAACCCATAGCGCAGTAGTTAACAGGAAAAAAAGAACTCCAATGGCTTGGTCTCTAAGGGCTCCTAAATGGAAGTCAGGAGGCCTTTTTCTATTTCTAACATTTTAGTTTTGGGACTAAGTGACAGATAATTTATAGGGCAGGGAGGAAGAGAATTAAAACGGGGCTGCTATGCTGGGCACTTCACAATGTTTTTCTCACTGTATGCTTGTATAACCACTCTGCAATGAAGCATCATTTGTCCTGTTTTATGGATAAGTAAATTGAGGTGTAGACAGTAAACAGGTCAATTGTGTAAAGATGAATTCAAAGTCCAAAGCTTTCAATCAGAGCCTTATTATGTAGCAGCAAGACCGGCAATCCAGGAAGAAGATGACAGTAGGGTGGTAGCCAGAGGTGAAAGGGAGTGGGGGAGGTAGACGAGGGCAAAGTGGGGGATGACGGGGTGGAAGGAGACCATGGGCAATAGGCGTACAGTGCAGTACACAGGAGATGTTTTGTTGAGTCACACACTTGAAGCCTATATGGTTTTGTTAACCAGTGTCACCCCAGTAATTTCAATGAAAATATAAAATAAAATAAAATAAAACCTCCCAAAAGCTAGTTCTTTGAAAAGACCAGTGAATAGAATGAACTGTGGTGAGTCTGCTGAAGGGAAAAAGAGGATTCATTTCACTTGTTCCTGGGCACAGAGTGGAAAACCTATAATTAACAACATGTATCCAGAGGCCTGCCTATTCCAAAGGATCAGGAAAACTTGGGCACTGATAAACAGACTTGAAGATGGTGGATAAAGGTTTTCCAACATTTCCAAGATACATGGGCTATAACAAATTTAAATGATCTGCTTTCCTTGCCCACTGCTTTGTATATTCACAAAGCCATTAATGCTTGGTTAATATTGAGGATTCATGTCTGGTACCCAGTGATTTTCCCCATTGTCAGAACATTCCTGCAATTTTTCCATCAATCTCAGAGAAAGATAAGGGAAACTGAAACTAAGGAACAAAATGACTAGTCCAGGAGAGGTCAGAATTGGACTTTAGGGGCTTTGCTGAACTTGGTTTGTGTATCAGACACAGTTGTACATAGGTTATATAGGAGGTGAATTTTATTACCTCTATTTTGCTGACAACACTAAGGCTCAGAGACATTCAGCAACCTGCCCAAAGCTGCACAGCCAGTAAGAAGCAAGATTTGAGCCCAGGCCACCTGATTCTGGAGCCCATGCTCACAAACGCTTCATTGAACCATTTCCCAATTCCCGCTGATTGACTTTGGCTCTAAACTCTCTTAGTGCTTTCTCCTCCACGTCCTTGCCTTGTGTGACGGGCCCTCACATTTCCCCCTGGCCCTGGATCTGTGATAGACCTATGAACCACTGATTAGGCTAGGAGGGGTGCACAGGTACCCCCCTTCCTCAGCTGCATTGTTCTTTCCTCCAGCTGATATTTCCCCCTCTGTATAAATGGAATGTTAGACAAATGTTTCCGCCATGAGTTTCCTTTCAAAGGATGAATAAAAGAATGAGGTGTTTTGTTTTCCTTTGTTCCCTGGTAGCACCTATGTTAAGAATTTGTACTTAAAACATGACTCACAGTTTCTTGGAGCAAAGCACAAGGAAGTGAAGAGAGCTCATACTTCTGTGAGACATAGGCATGATCTTGTGTGGGAAAGAATCAATGGCAACCACTTTGATGAAGCTTCATTCAAAAAACCACAACCCTCTCTCTCCTGCCCCTTCCCCAACAGCTCTCAACATGACTGCTGTGTCCATGTGCTTTCTTGTATGATCGTCAACTATTTCAGGCAAGTGATATCTAGTTCCTTTTTATGTGGGTGTGTGCTGAATTGTTTGGGTTTATAATGACTAACTGAATCATGGGTTTGTTGTTCGATAGGCAGTTGGGATTTGGGAATAGTACTTTACAGAACAAAGGCAGGAGGGAGGTAGTTTAAATACGGTGCAGGGTAAATAAGCTTGAAAAGTATCTAATTTTCATGAACTTAAGTACAATAAGCTTCCAATTAAACCCAGTGCATTTTAATTCCTCCAGCCTGTGTCTGGCATGGGCAGGCCATACCCTGTTAGGAGAGTGAGACTTCATTCTCAGTGCACAGAAAGACCTTCTCAGAACCTGCTTTCTAGAAAGTGATTATGTGGGCAAACTCCACTTCCCCACCCGTCCAGACCCCAGTAATCTGATTGCATGGAATGTTCTCATTGTAATTCACTGGCTCAGGGGAGTGGTATGAGCGTCAGTGAGTCAGCTTGCTGGCTACTGGGGATCCACGAGCAGGCTGCCTGGGTGCACAGGATGTTTTCTTTGGAAGGAACCCCCTTCCTTGAATTTCTTTTCTTTGCATGAGACAATGAGGAGTGGGAAGTCACTTTGGGTGTGACTGTTTATCTCTCTTCTTTTACATTTGTTGCTCAATTCCTTCAAAAATATAAGTCCTGGGGCAAAGAGGTATTTGGGCAATCAGCTACAAAGACTCCCCAGGGGCCATTTTTTCTGTTGGTTGACAAAATTTCTTCCCATAGCCTTTTCTTGTGTATCCATCTTAAAGTCAGTCACAGAACATCTACTGTTTCCTCCTGAAAAGTGTGGCCTAGGCCGAAAGTCATGGCTGTCACCAAGCTTTTCCTTCATTGTCAAAATGGTATTTCTCCTGCATAATTGAGCACTTCTCCCTCTGCTCCAGGCTCAATAGTGCCATCACTGTATCACCACCATTGCTAGCATGGCTACAACCACCATCACCAACCCTCTCCAGCATCAACACCCCTACCACCAGTTATCACTCCTACACCATCACCAAAACCTGCCATCACAGCTGCACCAGCACCATCTCCAATGCCACCGCTAATAATGGCTCCACCGCCACTACCTCCGTGTAATTCAGCAGTTACTTACAGAGCACTTACTCCGTTATATACTGAGCACAGACTGGCATGCTACTAGACCCTGGAAATATCGAGGAGAGTGTGCCATGATTGCTGTCCTGGAGGGCAATAGTCTATGAGAGGAACTTGGATGAGTATGTAAATGACAGTAATGTAAGATAGGGGAAATAAATGTTATAGGGGAGATATAAACAAGATGCTGAGTTTGCTTAAAGAGCAGGGTTGAGATTTTTAGTCATTCAGGGGGATCAGCTTACATGTTACTTTTTTTCTGAGAAGCTGGAAGCTAAGAATAATTTCAGCTCCAAGTGCCACAATAGCCAAACTAGAATAGTTAAGACACAATTATTGCACATGGCAAGATGTGTAGTGCTGGCTCAGTGGCTCAAGCATATCAGGGCTCTAGGCCACCACTGGTGTAATTCACCTTCCTTTTTGTTCATGGCTGCAAAATGGTGATCTCCTGTGGCAACTGAATTCAAAGTTAGCAAATAAGGGAAGGCCAGAATGGAGTGAGACCTCCCCTCTTATGCTAGTCTACTTTAACAAGGTAAGAAAGAATATTTCCCATGAGACTCTAGCAAAGGCCCTTGAATGTGTTTTGGGCTAGAAGTAAGTGGTGTGGCTACCCATAATGGCATGGGAGGCCTGGACTGATGATCTACCACTTGTAGTCTCTGTAGTTAAGGCAGAAAGGGAAAAAGAAGGAATGGATTGACATTGCTACCTGTTATGAAGCCAAACCATATGCTACAAAAGAGAAATCTATAGCTCTGCCCAAGGAGGCCTTCTGTGATCCTCTAGAAGATTCTGCTGCTCTTCTTGTAACCCCCTATGCCATCAGTTGAAAATTTTTTTGATATCTCACACCCAAATAATGACAAAAATGACACTAAAATTTGCTTAATTATTTCCTTAATTTCTGTCTGCCTATTAGATTTTAAGATCTAGGAGAATAAGGTCAATGTCTGTCTTGTTCATCGTGGTATCTTCAGTATCAAGCACGGGGCTTGACATCCAGTAGAGTCAACACTTCTTAAATGAATGCATGTAAGATTAAATGAATAAACATGGCTTGCAGATCTGTTGAGGATCTATTGAATAGAAGGAGATTTCAACCATGATAAATATTGAGATAGGTATGTATTTATGTATACATGAATGTATGTATTAAATACTGGTATCTTATTTCTATATTGTATTTAAAGCATGCTTACAGACTTTGTTTTGTACTGTTTTAATACTGAAAATTACTTTTGTGCTTCCCACGTTTTACTTCTATAATGTTGCACTTAAAATGATGGGGAGTGAAAAAGCTGAAGTGGTTCAAGGTTAATTTTCTAAATAAGGGTTTAAAAAACTGCAAATAATTATACAATATTATTTGTAAGCAAGAATTCCCACTTTGATGTCCTCTCTCCTCCATTTAAAAAGCCAATGGCAGAGAAAGCCAGTTCGCTTCAGTTATTTCTGTTCACCCATCCATTCACCCGTCCATCCAACATACATATTGGGGGCCCTCTATGCACCATGAACTGTGCTAAGCACGAGGGCTGCAGAGATGAAAAGATGAACAATCTCGGCATTTGAGGGACTCATCATCAACTTCCAAAATCTCTCTTGAGATGAACTGGCATGTGATTGAACACTCGCTTTATTGGTAAGGAAATGGAAACACAGAGTTTAATGACTTCACCTGACATCACCCAAGTGGTTAGCGGCAGGACTGAAGCATTTTATCTCGCTTCCTTTATCAGGGAAAGTGTTATGTATGAGTTATTTTTTTCAAATTCTCTTTTCTCAGTGGGGCAATGGTTAGAATTTATCTATTGCTAATGCTTACCATTTTGGGATTCTTTAATTTGGAGTATTTTAAATTAGTGTTATTTTAATTTTCCTTATCTCCTGAGACATTCTGAAGGATGAATAGCAAATGAAATAAAGCACGCAAAAGCACTTTGTAACCTATAAATCATGATACAGATGTGAGTTATGTATGGTTTTACAGTTGAGGATATTACTTCATGTGTTAGTACTGCTTCCTTCTTAGGGATCTCTTTGGAGAAATACAGAGTCAATAGACTTCTGGATGGATGCTTTAAAGGTATTATATATTTTCTGTAAAAAGAAGATGTCTGAAACTGACCCATAATAGGTGCTTAATAAATGTTTGTTGACTGAATAGGTAAGATGGAATATGCAAGAGACATGTGGCTTTCATTCGGTGTGGCTCTTCACTGTGGAAGAGGGCCACTCTGGGGGCACATTGTCACCCTAATGAGAGAAGTGTAAGCTAGCATGTCTACTTTTTTTAATCTCCCATTGGATTCCTAAAGCTAAAGGAGAAGGGCTCCGTCTTATTCCCTGTATGTATCCCTTAGTGCTAGGAATAGGGTGGGCTGAGGGAGGCCCTTGATGGGTGGAGAGTGGGCAAAAATATCAGTATAAATATTTTCATTCGCTACTATAAAAAATTAAAATCAGTACAAAATTCCATTGTGAAAGTAATATCAAAATTTTAAATAAAGTTGGATCAGTAAATTGAAGTTAATTAAAAATTATTTGGAGAATCCAAGATGGTGGCAGACTAGGTAGAAGCTACACTAAGGTTAAAATCATGACTTGGTCAAGGAAAATTGCCCTGCATGGTAATTCCCCCAGTTCAAAATGAGATAAGCAAGAAATAGATTTTGAAATGTTACTGATGAGTTTGCTTCCAATAAAGCCAGGAAAGTAAAATAATAATAAATTCAATTTGGAATATAAATAAAATATTTTAATTTAATGTGAGTTTTCATACTCCTAAATTTTGATTTTTCAATCAATTTAGTGTTCTGGAAAAAATTAGCCATTAAAAATTTATATTAAAATTCCTTTTGCCTCAGGCTTCAACATGGTTTGGCCTGGCTATGATCTTGCTAGCTCCTGGCTCAGGTCCTAGTACATAGAAGGTGTTCAGTGCATGTTTGTGGAAGGAACTGTGCACTCTATGGGGTTATAGCACTAGTGTACCTATCTTTTGAACCCCCTCTTTTCAGGGCCTAGCACAGTGACTAGTACCCAGAGGGGTACAAAAAATGTTAGTTGAATGTTGAATGAAAAACACTGGATTGATCCCAACTTGATTCAAAATTCAATTCATGTCATGCTACTGAATTCAGTATATTGAGATTCATAGTGTATTTCAGCAGTTGGATCTGAAGTCTTAGCCTGTGACCTCCCTCCCTTTCCCTGCACTGGACATACCACAAGGGCACCATGCAGTCCTGAAGAGACCAACGAGAAGACTTAGCAGCAGGGTATCATACACATAGATCTGTGTGTCTGCTGCTTGTATGCCTACTAAATCAATGACTTTCAAACACTGCTGACCATGATCTTTAAAATATATTTATCATGATCATGTGCTTCACATGATCACACATGCTTTTATACTTGATTAAAAGTTTCATTAAATAATTAGCTGAATTATATAAGATACATTGTTTATTTCAATTATTCTATGCATTGAAATCGTATTCTTTTGAAAATGCTTTTGTGATGACCTTAAAGTGGTTTTGTGAACTAGTGGAAAATACTATACTAGACTCTAAGATTTTGGGAGGCAGCTATTTCCTGTCTCTCTGCCATTGCACCTAGTATGTCCATTGGTGCAGGGAAGGTATCTAATGAGCCATACTGGCTGTGGGCTTTGATGCCAAGTGCATACACTTTAGAGCTAGACAATTGGGTTTGAGCCCGTTTTGTCACTAACAATTCTATGATCATGGACAAGTGATTTCATTGCCATGTGCCTTATTCTCTTCATTTGTAATAAGAATGATGACAACAACAATAATAGCTAATATATGCTGAAGACTTACAATGCACCAGGCTGTATGTAATGGGATAATGATTGCCATGTGACACAGGTGTTGTAGGGACCAAACGGGGTCAATGTACAAAGCACCTGCCTTATACAGGAAACTTAATCATCACGGGGTCTGTTTTCTTCTTTGTGGATCCTGTGAACCAGGACTCCTTACAGGGAATTAGAAGTGTGTTGCTTGCTCCTTTGGGTTCTTGGCATACTTGGAGCTGGGAAGAGTCCAGCACTTTGAAGAGCTCTGTGAGAGCACACTGCCTGCCTCATTCTCAAAGGCCCATCTTCCAGTCTTCCTCCTGGCCCATTTGCAACCCTTTGGTCTGCTTAGTGGCACTTGGGTCCAGCTGGCCTTCATCCACATTCCAGCCTTTCTGGGAAGGACAGTGGCAGCACTGTTGAGGTCTGAGGCCCGCAAGACACAGAGCTCATGTCCTCAGGCTACCTGTGGCATTTCTCTCCTAGGTCATTTGATGTTCTCCTCACTGGTTTCACTAATGTGTGGGACCCGTGAGGAAAGAGGGCTGGGCAAAGTGCCACTATAGATGCAAACCACTGGGGAGAGATAAATTGTGTGGACCAGTCTATTCTGATCAGGTTTTTCTGCAAAGGAAGAGATGTGTGTGTTTTCTTAAAATGAGATTTTCAACTTTCCCAGCATCACTGGCTCGCTTCACTCATATTGACTTAAGAGTGTCTCTGTCTGTCTTGGCATCTGAGAAGTCATTTCTTGATCAGAAAAGAACAGTAATAGCAATTTAATAGCAATTCTTTCTAGATGTGTCTGCCACCTATAATTAGACATAACTATCACTTATTGAAAATATACTCTTCCATTTGCTTGATATAGGTGATTTAAAATCTTCATAATGCCACCTTAAACAGTGGGTTATCGTGCCCAGTGTGAAGAATTAAAAGTTGATATTAAGAGCAGTTAAGTAATTTCCTTCATATTACCCAGTACATGATGGTGGAATTTCAATCAGCTTAATGCTGTCTGATTCTGAAGCCAAGTTTTTGTGCTTTCCACATCACCTGTTCAAAAATCATGTTCTTGTCAATAACTGTAATTCACATTACATTTATTGAACATGTACTATGTTCCTGGCTTTGCTGCAAGCACTTCACATCTATTGCTGATAACGCTCCTCACAACAGCTCTTGGGAAAGGCATCCATGATCCCATTTGCTAGATGAAGACTCTGAAGACCAGCCACACATAAGATTATGTGCTGCTATATGATGGATCTGGGACTGAATCCAGGCAATCTGTGTCCTTGCTTTTAACGGATGCTGCTTCATCTCTCTCTTTTTTTGGATCTCACATGATCTATAAAGTAGAGCAAATATTTTACAAGTGAGGGCACTGAAGGAATTTATTTGCCCAATAGTATAGAGCTGTTAAGTGGAAGGAGGACTCAATGCTGAGTTTTCTGGCTTCTGGTTGAGTGCTGGCTCTACTAGTGAGGATGTCACCGTCCATATCATCAAAGCAAGGCATGCATGGCACTCCTTACCTGCTCTGTGCTTGGCACCTGACTGTGCTGAGCAGGTGTATGGTAGCATCCATGAACTTCAGGACTTGGGTGGGTCATAGACCTTGGGCTGAGATGGAAGATTCCTTTCTTGCTGGTATAGTTTTCCAATCCTCTCACCTGCCTGTTACGACCTGACTCTAGCATGTGCCTGGTCCTTCCTCTTGCCTCCTTGCTGCCCAGCATTGCTCCTTGGGAATGTCCTGCATTTAGGGAATCTCTCTAGTGTCACAATGACCTGGATTCTGACTTTTCTGGCTCATTGGAAATCTGTCTGTAATACTTGCTGGCCATAGTCTAGTGGGATAAACCTTGAGGAAACCTCAATCAGCACATTTTAAAATTACGACCATCTACTGCCTACCCATAATGCATGAAGCACATAAGTGAATTCTTAGCTATATCATCTCTTCTTAAGTTCACTAATCTGTTTATTAGCAATGTTGTTTTCCCAACATAATTATCCCTGAGAGAAGGTATGATTTATCTACTTATTATGGCTCCTCCAAAGGTAATAGCATAAGTCTAGCTTCATTATACATAGGAATAGAGGCAAGACAAGGGTCAGGAGGTAAATAACCTCCATTTCATGTCCCCCATGAGCTAGGCATTTTCATATTGACCATCTCACTTAATTCTGACATCTCCTTGAGACAGGAACAATTACGATTATCCTCATGTTTAGAAAGGAGAAAAGTAAATCCCAGAGGGACAAACAGACTCAGTCAGAAGTGCCTTCATTGTGACACTGCCGTTTCTGAGCTCAACATGTATGTGTGTATTTATTTGTGCATTCGGGGGTGTGTTTCACATAAACACTTTTTTTAAAGTTTCTACTGGCATAATTTTCTTATCCCATAGTCTACATAAAGCTCAGACAACTTTTTGTATGATTATATTGTACATACTTGATCACAGAATGAACCTACTTTCCATACAGGCAACTATCCAAATTTTAGATAATTTCATTCTTTTCAAAAACATATATCAAAATGGGATGAATTTGCATTGCACTATAAAACATTAATTTAAAAAATTATAAATTAAGAAACTCTTCTCTTGAACTGTTTATTGTATTAGACTTGGAAAGCAAGGTCCATACATCTATAGACACATATATGTGTATATTAAATGCTACGATTTTATTAAGTTCATATGTAATCAATCAATATTTGCCAAACCTCTCTGTTTTAATTGCCATCATATGGCATTAACTGAGTGTATTAATTGTTAAAAAATGACAAGATGTAAAGTGTGTTTCATGTTTCCAAAGTAAGTAGAGAGTTCCTCCCTTTACCTTAATATATGGTCCACCCACCACTTGTTCCTCTACCTTGTCTATAATATAAAGGAAAAGCCTGACATATAAAGACTTGGCCCCAAGTACATGTTCCCTTCCCCACACTCTGCATTCCATGTGAGTCCTGTGCCCTCAACTCAGGACCTCCCTCTACAAATATTTTCCCCACTTTGTTCTCAGATAACCTCATTGCTCACTCAGATTTCTGGGTACAAACATATATTGAAAATGAACCTCCTGTTCCAAGACCTCTGCAACTTATATTCAAACCAACAAGTAAATAATACATATTTAGAATCAAAGTGTCTTAAACTAAAAATTGAATTCTCATTGATTTTCTATTTCTGATCGTGAAAATCAAAGACACATCCATTGTATTAACCAGAACCTACCTACAAATGCGAATACTTACTGAGCATCTATTATATGTCTGGCTCTGTGTTCTAAGTGGCACGCTTAAAATTTACACATAATTAAAGAATACATGCCTTTTGTGTGCATTGTATCATGCTATGTGCTGTGAGGTATTAGAGAAGAGTAGAAAAATTACTCCTTAATCTCAAGGAAATGTTCAACTAGTTACTTGGGGGAAGAAGATTTAATACAGACTAAGAAGTGATCATGATCATCACCAATTAAAATTGGTCCTGGAAAACTCTTTGGAAAGGGAAACTTAAATTCTATCTCCATGGACAGAAGTTTGGGCAGGAGGCAAAAGACAAGATGAATGTTGGCCACGTACAAGGGATTGACCAATGGTAACTGAAGGTCTTTGGGAAGTGTTGAGAGCTGGGCTTATATAGCATTTGTGATAGCAGGATCTCTTTAGACCAGGATGAGGAAGTTAAAATAGTACGGGCTTTGGAAGCAAACCAGCTTAAATCCTGGCTCTGCTACTCAATACCTAATAACTGAACATCAGGAAATTATTTGACTACTTTAAGACTCAAATGCCTAACTTGTAAAATGGAGATAATATTATCTACATCACAGAATTGCTCTAAAAGATTAAGTGAGACAATCTGTTTCAAGTTGATATGTCAGTTTGGCTGCTCACAACTGTCAGATTACTTTGGTAAAGAACAGGCCCTAGCTGGTATGGCTCAGAGGATTGAGTGCCGGCCTGTGAACGAAAGGGTTGCTGGTTCGATTCCCAGTCTAGCACACACGCCTGGGCTGTGGGCCAGGTCCCCAGTGCAGGGCATGTGAGATGCAACCACATATTGATGTTTCCCTCTCCTTTCCCTTCTCTAAAAATACATAAATAAAATATTTAAAAATATATTTAATAATAAAAAAGAATGGCTTAGGACAATTATAAGTAGGTGAGGGTCCATGATTCTGTCCCTCAGCAGTCCTACTTCTGAAAGGAATGTTTTCATCTGCCTGATGAAAGCAAGCAACAGGCAGAATTCTGCCACTTGTATAAATAGTTCTTTTCAATTAGTCCCTAAGCAATCATACAGCCTGTTCCTGGATAGGCTCTTTAAAATAGGAATGAGTTTCACCACAGTGTGATTTCTTCATCTTTGTTTTCACTACTAGACTATCAGTGTCAGGCATATAACAAGTGCTCAATACATATTAGGTTAAATGAATGAGCAAGTTAGTGAATAAATGAATTTATCAGCCTCAGGGTACAGAATAAAGTTAACATAATACATTTATATACACATGTCGCAGCCCGCTGCGGCACGGGGGTTCGTAAGTCAGGGTGAGGGATGATATTATTATTATTGATTAATAATAATAACGGAGATGTCCAAGACTCAGTGGGTCATGGCGAGTTTATTGAAAGAGAGCAAAGCTTTTAAGCACAGTGCCTCAAAAGCTACAAAGCGTATAACAGTCATGTCCTTGAGATAAAAGCTTACAAGTTCCCACAGGACAAGGTTCTCATTAACACATACTTTCTTGCACCTGCGAAGAAGGCCATGCCTTCCCCCTGCGCATGGGAACAACCAGATAATCAGCAGTTGGGAGGTAGTCTGGGCCCAGAACGGCCTTGAGGCTAGAAACCAGGTTTCTATCACCACTCCCACGGTGAGAAACCCTCTCCTTAACCCCTTATGGCCGCTGGGCCCCTACATACACATATATATGTGTGTACACACACACACACACACACACACACACACACACACACACTAAATTACAGATACTATAGCATATAAAGCACCTTGTACATTCATGTACTTGTTTTCTCAGTCCTACTCATGGAAACTCATTGAGCATCTCATTCTTCTCCACAACTTCTAACATAGAGCCTAAACTAATTAGATGCCAGTTATAGTCCATTAGGTTAAACAGACAATTTATGCATTCATTTCCCTCATCAGTAAATTGGGAGTAATTCCCATTCTGTCTACTATGTTGGGTTGTTGTGACATTCAAAATATAACAAACATGACAAAAACATATAAATTACTGTAACATAAGACTGTATTTTCCCAATATCAGCCATGAAATGTCTACATCACAATCCTTTGGATTGTTTTGGAAATGTTGAGTCCTGGGGCCCATCTCCAGAAAGGCTAATTCACAGCATGCCAAGTGTACCTGGAAATGTGCATTTTAATGAAATCCCCAGGTGATTATTTTTCCCTTTTTTAGTTTTTTAATATCTACATATTTATAAATATGTATATTTATATAAACACATATTAAATGTGTATAAATATATGTGTGTACATAAATATAAATATGTATATTTATGAATATATACAAATCCTTAAATAGTATACATACATATATATTTGTATCCCTAGGTGTTTCCTAAGCACACTACTTCTCAACATTGCCCTAGAGAAGAGAAGAGAGATGGTAGTCATGGAGGTGATGGTGATCATGACAAGCAGAACCCAAATAACAGCTGGACCAGGAGCCCCGTGAAGGAAGGGAAGAGCGCTGACTTTTTGCTCACAGCTGTAACCCTGGCACCTGGTATGGCAAATGTCCTGTAACTGGTGTTCAGTAAATGGCTGTTGAACGAATGATGTTGATGGTGGAGACGCTGTCTTTTGAACTCTGTGTGACACCCAGCACAGCAGCAGAGGAGACACTTGCTCCCTGGGACAAAAGATGCAGGACCTGCACGTGAAGTTCTCTGTGTGTCTTGCCAAAAGGAAGAGAATTTCCTTCTTGCACTTTCTTCCCCTCCCATTTAAACAATGTTCACAGGCTGGGAGAAAGTGTATGAACGGGTAGATGATGTTTGCATACCCCACTCTGGGTTGATAATGGCCACATTTCCTGCCTTATGAAAACTGTCAGACTCTCTGTTGTCAAAGTTCACTTTGTCTCCAGA
>PVKM010009916.1:0-35886 GCA_004027735.1 Carollia perspicillata | reverse complement strand
TGACTGTTTCGTTATTTCCAATGCCAAGTGTGGAAGGTGAAGTCTTAAAGAATGGGCCTATATTCAGTAGCAACTCAGAAGTTTTAGTTTCTTCCTTGCTCATATGCACATATGTGGTATATGTGGTATACATGTGCACAATTAAAAAGCACACATTTGTCTTATTAAATAATATGCTAATGTACTCTAATTTGTATCACGTATATGCAAGATAACAAACTTCATGTTTTCCCCTCATTCTTGTCTCTCATTTTGAAAGATTTTTTTATTTCCAATGATTACTGTGCATAACTTTCAAAAGATGTTTGTTATGAGACAGCTATAATTCCCAGCTCAATTCCTGAGACACTTGGAAATTTACATGATATTTATTCATTCATCAGACTTTAAGTAGAGTGAAATAGATATTCATCTCAATTTGTTATTGGTTTAATAATATTGTAAAATGTTTTGTGATATCACAAATATGTAATTGGTCTTAATAAACATTTTTTATTCCCTCATCCAACAATCCCTTTTTTTTGGCCTGCCTCTTTCACTAAAAACAAGTAACTGAATGTCGGTGTTGTATATTTATTTGTTTTGTTTCTTCATTTATATAGTTTCTACACATTATATAAGAACTTGACACATTTCAGTATTTTTGTGTTTTATCAAAGGAAGGAGTACATGGCTTAAGTTATTTACAGAGTGTTTATTTTGAAGGATAACACATCTCTAAAATAAACTTGACAATACACAGGTGTGCCAACAAACTCTCATAAGTAGCTAGTTCCTATTTACTTCAAATTATTTGTGCCTCTTTTTAAGCATACCAAAATTTACGAGGAATTAAAAGACCTATTTCTCAAAATATTTAATTTACTTTGTTTCTTGAAGGGAAAGAAAAGTAAAATTTTTATTTTTTTAATTGTCATTCTGTTTTTATTTAAGTACAGTTAGTATACATTATATTAATTCAGTGGTACAATATAATGTTTCAACATTTATATACCTTACAAAGTGATCATTATATTAAGTCTTTTTCTATTTTAATTGTTGCTCAAGTACAGTTTTGTGCCTTTTACTCCCATCTCAGCCCACCCCCCAGCTCTCCCCACTCCCCCTCATTTCCAGCCACCCCTTGTTTTTGTCCATGTGTCCTTTATACTTGTTCCTGTAAAGAAAAGTAAAATTTTAAAGTAAAGAATTGCTATTCTTAATGTGAAGTCATGTGATCAAGAGAATTACATGTAACTTTGTGAGATATGTGATGGAGGTGAACAAAAACAACAACAAAAAAAAAACCACAAAAAAAAGAATAAAAATACTGGAAAAATTCCCTCTAAATATGATACCTTTAAAGAGACACATTGAATGAAATGGTATTTTAGATTTTAAAAAAAGTATATCTCAAAGAAATGAAACAGCAGTTACAGTCAACCCATGACTGAACCCTGTGAAATATACCACTGGAGAAAAAATGAAAGTATGCTCACTTCAAATCATATTTTTAAAAGGAAATATATCATGATGATGCCCACAGTATAGTAAATACTATTTCAGTTTTCATTAGTCTCATTACTATCACTGTTATTATTATACATGTGATTTATAATAGAACACTTCTTTAACAAAAAACCTAGATAAAAAGTTGATCTCTTACATCATTAAAATATTTAAAAAGCAATCTTTGTTCTTCAATGGCATTCAGTTCAGTTTCTCCAATATATTTTTTCTCTGTCCAAAAGACACAAAAATGAGGTGATTAATGTCCAGTCTGATGGTAACTTTTAGTTGTATTGGTAAATGATGAATAGTAACTGAACTAAGACTCATACTAATTTCATTTAAATTACTACGTGAAGATCAAAATACTTTTCTCTAAACATTTTAAAATACTAGTCTTAGATGGTATTTTGTTAATAACTGAAGTTTTCTTTTGTACTAGTCCTACCAATTATTCAACTTGCATAAAATATTTAATATATTTCAAAAGAAGAAAGTCAAGTAATTACTGAGGCAGAAAACTGTTTTGTAAAGATTATAATCATTATTTAAAGAATTTCTAATTATTAGTTTTACTACCAGATCATGAGACACTTAAAAGGCACTCTTTTTCCAATTCACTAATCCCTTACTTATTGTGTAGAAGCCTCCTCCTGTGATTTACATTTTAATGAAGTTAGTAACAAAACACCTATGGCCATTCCAAATGATTTGCTGTCACAGACTTTTTTAAGAAATTAAAAGACAAAAGTGAGTTTGAACATTATTGTGCAAGCACAGGAAAATGTGTGATGTATAGGTGTAGTAATCTTCCTAATCTTCCTCCATACTTCTGTTTATCCTCCTCAAGGGCATGGTCAATTCCAATACATAAGAAAGCTTTGACGGGACTGAGTTAGTAGTCGCATATATAAGTCAACTGCCAAAGGCGGGTGGGGGAAGAAACTTTAAGGAAGGACTTTGACTATTGTATCACAGGTATGCATAATAATTTTGATTTTAAAATTATGAACAGGGAAGAGACATAGCCTAATACTATAATGTCCACTGATTAACTTCCAGATATACTTTTCATAAAATATAATGATGTCTCTTCAAAAGTTACTTCTTAGATGGAGAGGGAACACTGTATCTTTTGACTGTAATTTCTTGTACACCAGTTCATTACAAGGCTTTTTGCATAATGAGATTGTATTGTGCCTTTGCTCAAAATTGCTTTTTCATTGAGTTTGAGGAATGAAGAAGTGGAAAGCCATTCTTTACAGCCTTGTATTGTTTTTCTATAGCCTTCTCCATGGTATTCCAAGTCGCAGTCTCTTCTGTGTTGGAATTAGCATGCATTACTGGAGCAGGTGCTCGCCCTTGTTACACGAATCAGAAAGCCTTCTGCGTCTCACCCAAAGCATTCCTTTTCCATTATTACTGATCTGTGCACGGTGCATTGCTTCCCATTACTTGAACTTGGTTTCTTTAAAGACATTGTTCTTGAACATTCTGAGCTCAAGACAAACATTCACAGTTAAAAAGAATCAAATCTGAAAAGATTAAAGTAACCGGTCCAATAATAAAAAATCACCCATAATTATAATGCATTCACTAGTAGGGTAAAATGACATATTATGATGTCTAATGTAGGAGACCATTCTGCGTGGCGTGGGCCCAGCTCCCAGTGGAAAGCAAGGTCTGATGCACGGGACCCATGTCCATGGATAGGTTCTCCCACAGGGAATCAGGACTGTACTGTACCTAGGCCGCTTCGAGACTTGCTTTTGCCAAAACGCCCTCACCCTGAATTGAGACAGCAAGTGCTTACTGTAACTTCCTAAAGTCTGAGCTAAATATCCCAAGTATGGAATATAACTGGTTCAACCACTTTTCCCTTTGCACTTGCAAATATCCTTCTTCTGTGATGTGATTAGTGGCATCCTCTCCTTTGTTCTCTGTAAAAGGTAACCACCTAAAGCAAACCTGTGCGTAGTGAATGAGGACCATCAGGTAATGTGCCCAGAAAAGAAATAAAGGCCTGTCATGGCGGAGGCCGAGGCTTTTTCTCCCCTTGAGAGAGAAGCTGTGCTGTCTCTTCTCCTCCACAGAACTCGGTAATCCGTGTGAATATCTCATATCTCATCCACAATGTGGCGGACCCCACAAGCCAGGGTCCCCATCAGTCTATGAAAGATGTCTAATATATTCAATTGTATTTGCCAGATAATTAAATAAATTGTATTTACTAAGTCCTAGGTCTTACTTCAAAACTGATTTGTTAATGGTATAGTAAAACCACATACTGTCATAATGGTATTCTTTTCTGAAAAAGAGCAAGGCTTTTCCATATACCCATAAGAATACATTGTTCCATTGGAACAACTCAAAATCAAGTGCAGCCTCCTACTTGGTGTAGATTATTGCATCTGCATGACTCATCGCAGGGCCAACTCAGCACTATGTTTCATAATGGAACTGCCATTGTAAGAGTAAATATTCCAATCAGGTGAACATTAAGAAAATTTGACCACATACCTATTGAAAGCACTATTTGGCCTGTGCCACTGGCCCCTTTCTAATCAATCATAAGGAAAACAATCTGAAATTAACATAGAGGTAGTAAAAATACCCTGAAACGGCACAATAAAAATAGGATTCCCTTCTGGAAAGTGTCTGTTGGGGTAAATATTGCAAACCAGTTTAAAGTTTATAACATGCACTGTTTTCCTATGAACTCCTTGTCAAAATCACACAAGGCATTGCAATCAACCATTTTAATATCCTCAAGGAAGTTTATTTGTACTTTTTTTCACAGCTGCTTGCTAGAGAAAAGCTTGACAAATAGAACCACGTTGTCATTTCCCACTACCCTTGTTGCTTCTTCATTCACCCAGACCAATAAACTCCGAAGCTCTTCAAGAAGTAAATAAGATTACAATACTGTATTTGGTCCCTGGAGTGCCCGTGGTGTGAGAATGTTTCTTCTTATTTTAGATTATTAAATATGAAGTCTATAACCCATGTGCTACTAGCAACAGCATGACATTCGGAACCACCTTGAAGTTAAAAACAAAAAACAGAAAACCGTTTGAATTTTGTTTGGTAGTATTTTGTCTTTAGTATAGAATAGAGCACCATGGATTATATTGTTGATGTTATTTTTTTAAAGGAGGAAAGCAAATTTATTGTGGCATAAAGTCCACGGTGAAGACATGTTTTCAGAATCTAACCTGCAAGTTCAGCCTCACTGAAGTGACCGCAGTTCAATTTCCTGTGACCTTTCTCAGGTCAAATATTCCAGGAGGAGAGAATGGGGCCGTTGCCATGGACAGCAGTGAGTCAGATGAAGAAGGAGCTGACCTGTGTTTGTCTCCTGCCCGTAAGCCTGGAAAAGTGAACCCATACGCACAATCGTGTTGGGTCCTCATCTATAAGAAGACTAGAGAGAATTACAATCTTTAAAAATATTATTGAACACTCTGGGAAATGGTCAAGCATTATTTCCTATTTTAATTCGTTGTCCAGTAATGCATATGCAAACGTGTGTGTGTATACAGAGTGTCTACTGCCAATATCTCTACGGTGTTTCTCACTTTGTGTAGTGGAGCGAGGTACCTGTTACCATTGAAGTGAGTGTGAAAACAGTTTCAGAAAGATTAAGTCACCTGCCCAAAGAACCATAATCAGCAAAATGCCTACAATTTGACCCCTTCGTCTGATTTATATCCCCGCATTTTTCTTTAAAAAGTAAAACAATTAAGTCACAATAATAATATCGTATCAGTACCTAAAAAATACTACAGATCTACCAAACTGCATACGAATAATTTTAAATGTGTAGATATTTATGTTTTAGCATAGTTTACAAAAACAACAGTCATGTGAAAGAAAAAGGAATATTACATTTTAATTTGGATTTAGGACAGTGTCTATAATACTGAAACTTTGGTCTAGGAAAAGCTTAGCATCAAATAAAACACATTTATGAAATTATTATGCATATTTAACATCCTCCACAAATCAAACCCTTTAATTCTGTATATGATTTAAATGTTAGAGATCACATTTACCAGCTTCAGTGAAATTTATCCTGTGAAACACACAGGCATGCTGTCATACAACAACATACTTATCCAAACATATTAACAGATCCAATCTTCCCGCTAAGGCAGAAGAGAAGTAAATTCTTTAAACTAAAACAAAATGTAGAAAGCTTTGCAATATTTCATCATGCACGATGTCTTGAATTAGGATATCTGACACTGTATTTCTGAGAGGGCTTCTGATTGTATTGTGTCTTTGTAATTTAATACATGGAATGAGCCATGGCATTTTGTGAAACACAGAACTCAACATACTTGAAAGTTTATCTAGTTGTTAGTCTTTGAAGCCCTGTTGATAAACTTGTAGCTTCCCTTACTGGTATTCAGTACTAACCTGTGGATTTCTCTGGCACTCCCGAGCTAATTGTTCATTTAAATAAAAATCAGCGGTCAGTGTATATTCCTTTGTTGCCTTTCAGACATCAGTAAATACACATGAGAATTAGTTCTTAGTTTCGGTATTAGCCAGCACCCTGGGAGCCATCAGCTTTGAGTGTAGGAGATCGTACGGTTTCAGTGTAGTATTTTTTGGTGCATTTGTTAAAAGGCAGTAGATATTATTCAGTGCAGATGCTTTAGGGGAATCTCATAGATGTTATCCTTTGAAAAGAGTAACTGTAAGTAGTGACAGTAAGAAGCTGGCCAAGAAAGCATCATTGGCAACTAAGGGGGCCTCCCGAAGAAAGGAAAGTTTCAGGGGTTGCAGGGGAACCATGCTTGTCTTGGTGCCGGGCGGACTCCATAACCACGTGAACGGTTCGCACGATGAAATCGTGCACTTACTGAGTGTTGGGTCCTCATATATAAGAAGACTAGAGAGAATTACAATCTTTCCAACACTGGGAAGTGGGACGAGACGCACCATGTAATAGAAATGCACCGTATTCTTCAAGAACATGTATATGAAGTTGAAAAAAAAATCCCAAAATGTTATTCTGATTCAAGTACTAGCAGCATTTGGTGCTACTTGATACTTGAGCAAGTACAGACATTATTGACTACGTGGCCAGAAACTTGTGTTTTGAAAAATGTTCATTCATACACCTGTACAAAAAGGGATACAAATTAGTTTTTATTTTTATTCTAATCATTCTATTTTAGTGTAAGACTAGGTCCACATTCTGTGCTCAGCTTATTACTACACGCTTAGTCATTAGATAAAATTTTTAAATCCTAATTCTTTTATATTTTGGGAAAATACTGAACTTTTTCTCAATCTCTGGGATTAGTTATGTAAGCTTTACTTTTTTTTCAAAGAAGTATTCTATAGAATTAATGCATAGTATAACACATCATTAATATTTTACTTGAGCTTGAACTGAAAAGTAGAAGTCATTATGATGTTAAATATTGTTTTAGTAAGTATAACTGACAGTTTGCTGTCTAGCCATTATAATAGTAATAACAATATTCTTGCAGAAAATGCCGTCTTGGACTTTCAACTGTAATTATTTGTGTAGTTAACTAGGTTTTACTACCTTTCCTGAACCGATATAGGACCTCATTAATGAGAAGTTTGCAGTGATTAATTAGAAACCTGTTGAAAAACATCTTTTGAAGTTGGCTAAATTTAGGCTTTTCATTTTTTCCCCAGATACAGTTTTATACTAATTGCCTTTTTTCCCGCTAGTTGATGGCAGTTTGTGTTTTGAAAAGTTACTTTCCTTGCTTTACTGTCATTCAAGTTCATAGATGATAAAAAATAGTACAGTTTAATTTTATATATTTTTCTTTTATGTGATATAGACCAACACAATCTAATGTTGTGTGAACTTGGCAGAACATCTGAGAACAGAGAAAGGCCAGCACTCCATAGGAATTCCACGTGTCAATCATTGGAACAGAATCTTTTGGGAAAACAGTGAGAAAGCTAAAGAAATAATGAGAACAGCAAATCAATCAATCATTGAACAATCAGTCTCTCTCTACTCTCTGTTTTTATATGCATTCAATTACTCATTGGAGGAATTTCAGTTGTTTGATTTGCCAGTACTAGGCTTAATTAAGTACACCAAAGTTTAGAGCCCATTTGGAATGTTTTCAAGCATGTATGTATGTATGTACGCGTGTGTGTATTTACTTACTTATTTGTTCAAAAGTCATGGTGCCCTTTGGTAGACTCAGTAACCTGAACGTTGATTTTGCATTTTGCTTAATGCGTTGCATGCCTTGGTTAATACATAATAGCATTTCAGTGATGAAAACAATGATAAACATCAGCTAGCCCCAGAGCTGCCCATGTAGGTAGGATTTTTTTTTCTGGATACAAAACCATGGAAATAAAAGACAAACACACCTGATTTGGTAGCATCACAAAAACACAGAGGCCATCTTCTTTCTCACACAAAGGAAGTGAGTGATCAACCACTGAAACACTAAGTCTTAGGCAATTTCAACTCACTCTCCTTTATCGACTAGTTTCCACCTCACTCAAAGTAGAACCGAAGATCTCTACAATGGCCTAAAAGACCCTTTACAACATGGTAGAGGCAACATCCCGTTACCTAGCTGCCCTCGCTTTTTAAGACTTTCCCCCTCATGCGTTTCCTTCCAAGCTCTGCTTTCTTGGTTTTCAGACTTGAGGTGCCCTCTGCCTTCTACTCATGTTCTGTGAATAGAATATTCTTCCTGTAGATAGTTGCATGGTTCACCAACTCCCCTCCGAAATTTTGCTCAAACATGCCCAGGCAGCGCCTTACCTAACTAGATGCCTAAACGTGTTACCTCACCTCTCTAAGCTCTCCCAGTTTCTCTTCTCTGCTGATTTTCCTCCTTAGATCCATCTGGCATATTACATATTCTACATATATATCATCTGTGGTCTCTTCATTCACTAAAATATAAATTTTAGAGATGAGGGGTTTTGATTATTAAGTGTCTAATGCCAGAACCAAGATTGGTATCTGACATAGCAACGAAGATAGATTATTCTGACACTGTTCTTTTAAAAGTGTTCTTTTGGTTAGTAGAACTACAAGATTTATCTAAACGAAAGAGTGTATGATGACTTGGACTTCTACTCATGATACTGTATCTTCCTTGGCACTTAGAGTGATATTTTTTCATCCTTTTTTAAAAATTGTTTTTAATTTTTTTAATTGTTCAAGTGCAGCGGTCTCCACTTTCCCCTGCTCCATCCAGCCCGACCTCCCACCCTCGTTCCTACCCTCCTGGGTAGGACTTTGTCCCTGGGTCCTGTCTACAAATTCTTTGATGACTCTTCCTGTCTTTCCCCTGTTGAAATCCTGCTGGACTAGATCACTGGCATTCTTTCATGGACCACCTGCCAAAACAACAGAAAATCAAAATTGGGAAATAAATGAACTTCATGCATTTGTTTTCATACTTAAAGGACATTGCAGCATTAAAAACTGCCTCATAAATTTGCTTACAAAATATCTACTGAATGTCCTAAAAGGTCGAGATGTATTTGCTCCGTCTAAAGCCTGAATTTAAGCATTCTAAGAAATCATTCCAGTTCTACACATGCTGACTTAGTTGTATGTCCTTTGGACGGTCACAAAACCTCTGCAGAGTATTATTCCCACTTGTAGGTTAGGCATTATTAAAAATAAACCCAAAACATCTAGGAACCCACGTGAGCCTAGCCATGGAAAGCCACTGGCCATAACTACGTGTACTAATCAGCAAGCAGAGATGTGTATAGAACCTGAAATCTTGTGCCAGGTCATGTTCAAAAGGGCCCTGACAGATGAATCATGCTGAAATATTATCCAGAAGGCAAGTGCATTCTCTCGGATGCTGGTTGATTAGAAATATGAGAATAATGTCAAGAGGCAGATGACCCGGGGAAAAGGGACTCAGGCCATGATCTGGAGCGCTCACAATGACATTGTTTGTAGTGTGCTGTTTGTGACAAGAATAACGGAGATTGGCAGTATTGGCACTATTCGGGTAGGTGACATACTGCACTAGGGAGAGGGAAAAGTTGGCTGTATCATGAGGACACGTGGACCTGGGAGAAGGAAACAAAACAATAAACTCAGTGTACTTTACACATGTGTCTGGGTATTTAACACTACCCAAAATAAAATAATCACACTTTGAAATCATGTGAACGAAGGTAACTCTCGAAGGACATTGACTCAGTCTGCATAGCTTTAAGACACCTGTGTAAGTTGATTCATTAACTTAAGGAGGAAGTAACATTACAAAAAAGCTAACATTTTTGTAATAGAGCAAAAAAATTAGCCCTGGCCAGTGTGGCTCAGTGGATTGAATTCTGGCCTGTGAACCAAATAGTCGTTGGTTGGATTCCCAGTCAGGGCACATGCCTGGGTCTCGGGACAGGTCCCCAGTGGGCTGTGTGAGAGGCAACCACACTTTGATGTTTCTCTCCCTCTCTTTCTCCCTCCCTTCCCATCTCTCTAAAAACAAATAAATAAAATCTTTTTTAAAAAAGAAAAAAATTATAGACTAGCTCACCAACTTCAAACTTTTTGAGTAAGAGACTGAAAGCCAGGTATTGAACTAGGGTTAAAAGAGAGTGAAATTAATAACAATTTATTCCTTAAAAAATGGAATCAAGGCACTAAATTAAAATGCCTTTAATTAATGCTAAGTGCAAGCAAAAGGCCAAAAGAACATTTCTCTAACTCCACATGAGCACTTAAGTTAATTTTCCTCCAGAAGTCACCTCTGACCATATGTGGAAATAATCCTTTCATTGAGGAAATCCCTACCTGGTTAACAGTGTGAGAATGCACATTTAAAATACTTTTGACTAGGAAAACTTTACCAGAAAAAAATGGTTAAATTTCCTTGAGCATGAAATATTCCCCTCAAGGAAAGTATCTATTAATGGCAAGCTATGATTAATTAATTGGTTCTGGGAACTATTACACTGTATTAGTCACTTTCATATTAGTGTTCCCAAGAGTGGCAAATAAATAAGACAGTGATTGCACTTCTACTTGTCCAGCCATTTCCTGCCAAGACATTTTGCTGATGCACAGCTTCTGTGTAATTTCCTACGATGTACTTCTTGCCCGATTTAGTTCAAGCTTTGTTAGTTTAATGCTTAGAAATGACTCATGGTCTAGCGGGAAATCTTTTCCTCTCATTACTTCTGTGTGATATTATAGACAACAATGTCCCCGGGGGGCATGACAATCGATCCCAGCAGGGTGATGTATAGTGACATGGCAGCACCATTGCCCATGGAGTGTTGCCAAAGGGTTAGCTTCTTCAATGTCAATTTCAACCCAGCAGCGATTGGGGTTTCATCTCTAGCCAGGTAACTGCTGTCAAATTAAAAAGGTATTCAAAACTCATGTCACAGTTTTGCTTTTCATTATTATTATATCTGCAATTTGATTGGTGTGGTACATTTTTCTTGCATGAATGAACATCCATTAAAGGAGATGGACATTTATAGGAAAGTTATTCAGCTAGAAAGGCTCACAGGTTTTTACACGTCAACCACATGAATTCATGTTGCAATGATATTTGGGGAAGATAAAAATGTAGTTTCAGTAACAGTTTTTTAAATGCAACAAAATTATTTTCTTGATGTATGAAAGCATAGCTTTCATTAATATATGCTCATGAACTGTTGAATTGTGTAAATATAATAACTTTACTAAAAATAACCGTATGTCATACATTTCACTCACATTATTTAACTCATACTTCTTAATGACCTGTGAATAAACCATGCGTCATTACGAAAGGTAACTGACTCTCAGAGATACAAATAACTTTCAATATGCAAATTTTGGGGGAAGAAAATAAAAACCTAACAAGAAAGTGAATATATGTTTGAAACTAATCAATGCTCCCAAACTTCTTTCTCTGAAACTTCTTTGCTATATTTTTGACTTTTCTCCAAACCGTGTTTATTGTTCTGAAAATAAATGAAGGGTGTTGACATCTGGCACTGTTCCCCCCACGCCTGCTGTTGGATTGAACACGTACCAAAGAAGGTGGAAGTGCTTGTCAATTTTATTTAAACTCACGAGTTGCAACAATGTGTCAAAATTTGAGAGACTCATTCCCCTTTTACAAACTTAAAATAGAAATATTCAAACTATTTAAAAAGTTACACCTTCTGTAAGTTAGAATACAAAGCTCGCTGCATTTAAAGAACAACAACAAAAAAGATTCTTCAGTTACTTGTGACAAATGGGAAGGCAGCACTGAGAAGAGGAAACTGATTTTCAGAAGGGAGGATGACTTCGCGAAACGGCAACTGACATTGTCTTCTGCACAAGTTTCGTCTCGCACGGTCACTTTAGGAAAACGTGATAATTTCATGGAAACATTTTGGATATTACTTTTAACAAAATGGAAAAACATGGACTGAGATAGTATTAAATTGGGTATATAGAGAGCTACATGCATAATTTATGCAAAGACTATTGATTATTGTTTTAATGCCATCCTGGAGAAAAAGCTCTTACTGGGGTGCAGCAGAACCAAACCATTACTTAGCCATTTAGTTGCTATTTTTCCCGGGGATTTCGATAATGACGTAGGAGGATGCCGTTAAACTTGGGGATAAGTGATATTCAGCAACAGAGCACAGACACTAGTGGAAGTGTTTAAAATATCCCAAGTGGGATGGGTTAAATTAAGAAGGTGAAAGATCACAGCGTTTACTAAATTCCATAGTTAATATGAAAGAGAGAGAGAGACTGGACGAAGCGTAGGCTAGCTATCAAAAGTAAAAAACAGCAAAGCTGATGGAAGGAGGAGTCAAAATAGCCCAAGACTGACAAAAAAGATTTTGTGGGAATACTAAGACTAAGCCCTAGGAAACATCAATGTATTTATTCACAGGAAAAACCAACAAAGAGACCAGATTTGACAGGAAGCGTTCAACATCAGTAAAATTCAGTCCTCCATCCACATAATGAATTATCATCTGGAGTGAGTATGAGAAATCAAAAGGTATTTTATTGACACTTCCGTGTTAGACGTAAATGATAAGGACTTACTGAATGTGGCTTGACCTTCGAGACTACAACCAATATTTCCTTGGTCAGTGGTATCACACAGTCATAAATAGCCGCATTTCTATTAGAATTTGCAGGTAGTGGGTTGAACAGACCATGCGGTGCATAACTATGTCTCTTAAATTTTCAATGTATGTATCTAAATTAGTTGAAGGATAAATGTATTGGGTCATGTTGTGCTCAGATGTTTACTCAAAGCCTAAGGAAATAATATAGAATAAAATGACAATGAGACTAGTTAAATAAAAATTTGGCAAATGCAATAAACACCACCGCTCTTGCAAAAAAAGAAAAAATTATACAATTTTACCATTTAGATCAAATCCTGCCTGTGTTAGTCCTGTATGTATTTGTGTAAAATTATTAATTTTTATAATAACAACCTAATAAGTATATTTTGAAAGACTCCATACTTAATAAGTACCCATATATGTTGTGATTTACTAATATGTCACAAACAGATAGTATAACTCTGCTAAAATACTTAAATAAACCACTGCTTATTTATGTGCACCTGGGAAGGAATTAATTTCTCTAATCTCAGTTTGTACATTGCAAAAATAGCAGATACAGTGAAATAAGTCAATTTTTTGTCATCAACCTCATCACAGTTCTTTCTACCTTATCATTCTTTTTAAATACCCAATTTTTAACTTTCATATTCTCTTACATCTTTGTTTTATATTTAATTTCTGATCTTAAAATTTTAATCTGTGTACTTGCATATGGATTTATTCTCAGACTGTTTTTGCAAGCATTTGAGTTTTGCATTTGATTATTTTATTTTTCTATGTTTTTCTTCTTCCTAATGTGAAGATTTAATGTTACAAACTTCCCTTTCTTTCACATGGTCAGTGTATCAGACATTTTTTTTTTAATATGCTGAGTTTCTTTTCCAGCAGTTCTAAGGAGGCTTTTTATTCATATTATGATTTCTCCTTTGACCCATTAATTATTTTATGTGTATTTAATTTCCAAATATAGGAGCTGCTATTTTTGTGTTAATTTTTCCTGTAATTGAATTACATTCAGAGAAATAGTCCATATGATATATATTATTTGAATATTTTGGATTGTGGTCTATTAATAATTATAGGAAATATATATTATATATAGCAATTATTAGGTGTCTGGAACCATTCCAAATAGCTTACATATAGTCACTTCATCATGTTCAGAATCATGAGAATTTGGTCCTCAGATCTCTGGCATATTTTACAATATAAGTTGCTCAAAGTAAGATGAAATTGTGGGGAAGACTGGTTTGAAAATAACACCTAAGTTCCAAGGTTGAATAGTAATGAGGTTCCTCAGCCTTTTCTCTTTATTAAAATTAAAACAATTCTGCAGATTTCTTCCTGTATAAAAAGAAGGGACAGAAATATATGCAAAACAGATATCTCCTGCTGAGAAAATATCCATCTTGACTATGCTAATTTTCCCCATCACTAAGAGCGCGAGAGTGTACCATAAATCAAAATCAGCGTTCTCTCACGTGGAAGGACACGCTCCAGTGAAACGGCCGCGGACTGGAAACGCGCTTGTTTAATAAGAGAGAAGCACAGGCAGTAATAAACCTTGAGAAAAAAAATTAAATGCAAATTAAAGTAAAACAACAAAAGAACTGAATAGCAGTACTAACATTTATTGTAACAGCCACTGGGTCGAATGCCTTCTCCTACCACCCCCCAAATCCTGCTGGTGCCTCTTATTGGCTGAACTGAGCTCGAACCCAAAGGCTCAAGGGGAGAAAACGTGTGAAGGGAGGAGTGGGCTTCCCCAAGGGAACGTGGCAGACCCAAGTTCACATGTAAAGACCGACCTCCTGTTCTTGAATTGTCACAAGGCATCTCCTGCTAGTCAGTGATCAATGGATAGTCACCAAATGAGGGTGTGGGCACGTTATCAACTGTATTCTAGAGAAAAACCATCTTTAAAGGAAACAAAAGGAGGTGCTAATTCCAGTAAGGGAGTTTTAAGTAGCGGTATCACATTGGAAAGTTGAATGTAATTTCTTACCTTTTAAGTGAAATATTATGTGTTTTCTTACTCTCACTAAAACAGGCTTATGCCACATCTGATACACTATGTCAAAGTCATAAATGGATCAAAATAAACTACAGTTGAAATAGAGTGTAAATATTTTATGTTTAACATACTATATAATACAAAGTATTTACATATAAATTAAGATTTAAGATAAATCATTTTAAATTAAAATTATCCTTGAATCTCATCATTAAAATAAATACATAGTATATCACTTAAACTGTAGTTGCAAATTTAAACTGAAGTTCTCATGAACTTATTTTTCAGTAGATATGTCACATTAATAATTGTTAAATACTTTTTATATATAAAGTTCTCTTTCCAATATGGACTTAATAAGAATATTTATTAATGCACTTTATAGGTAAAAACAACCTGGTGACCATAGAAACCAAAGAACAGTGTATTTTTTGTTCAATTTGTTATACATTCTATTGCTTCTAGTGTAATTTAATTTTAACTTAGTATCAAAATGCGACTACAGACCCTGACTACAATGGTTCATCTGAATCTCTAATATCACTCAGTCCCAATGAACTGAGACACTTTATTTTTGTCTATGATGATACATCAAGTGCTACATTTACGTCCAGGCAGCAATGCTTTTTATCGAAGCCCATATGTTTCATATTGTACTTACAACACAGCCCCATCCTCTTCAGAGGCTACTCATCAAAATCCATGAATCTTTTATGAAATGATATGATACATTTTTTGTCATTTAAATACACAGAGTTGTCATCTAAGCAAGATATTCTTTAATGTATAAAATGGCCTTAAAAAGTTTACTGTATTCATTTCGTGCTAAAAGCTGCCCAGTGATTTAGTACGCTCCCACGACTGTGTTTTCCTATCACATTAGTTTTATAAGTTTATGTAAGTAAACTTGAAACTCAACTCTTAAGTATTAAAATCATAGATGTATGAAAGTTATTGGGAGCTTTTTTTCCCCTTAAGCCTTAGTCCAAATATTTATTTACAGGATACTATCTTTTAAATAAGGCATGTAATTGTTAGCCAATATTCGTTTTTAAAAATGCAGCAGTGGAAAATCAAATTGTTGAGTATCCGTGCTATAAGAATATCTCAGGCGGATCAGTATTTCACGAGGGTCATCTCCGTGTTCCTCCCCAGCCCCACCCACCCTGCGAAACGGTCGTCCACTGCCCGTTCCCTGTTCCCCACACTCGTCCCATAACCTCAGTTCTCACCAAGTCTGCGGCTCATTTTAACCCTCCCGTACAGACTGTTGATGACAGCTGAGGCTTCACCGCATCTTCTTCATCCCCCTTCCATCCATCCTGAACTTAACAACCAATCTCATTTTTGTCCTGGAAACCACATTTGTAGAACAGTTTTCCCCTTGAAATATTCAATAAAGCCTCAGTGTCAAGGAAAATCTCAAGTACTTCAGCCCTGAGTTCTAGGCACGAGAGAGTCCTGCCTGCCTTCCTGCCTGCCGAAGCTCACCTCCCCCGACTCCCCCACGCAGACGATGCACTGCAGTGAGGCCACGCTGCTTTAAACATAAATCTCGCATTGCATTTCCCACTGCTAGTCTTTTACCACACCATTACCCTTTAATGTAAAACTGCCTTTTCCTCACGTTCTTTCTAAACCCTACCCTCGCCTTCGGGCTCTAGCTAGCTTAAATCTTGCTTATTCCAAAACCCATTTTTAAGCACTCCAGACAAAAGTGTTATTGTTTCCACTCTAAATGCCTATGTAATTCAACATCTGTCTACACTTATGAATGTATTATTCACCAGTCCATAAAACTGTGAAAGGCACTTTATGTGTTTAATTTTCTAGATCGATTTTAGAGACCCCTTCGTAGCATCCTGGCTCTTACAGGGTGGCTCCCTGATATTGAGTATCTATTTGATGAATGAAGATGCTATTTTCCTAACAAGAAAAGTGGGAAACCATAGGGAAATTATCCCAGAGAGTTAATTCATGGGATTGCCAATGCTTGGTAGCCCTCCTAGATGGATTCTCCCTCTTCCCATGCCCTCCTCCTGTGATGTAATGGTTTAACATTCATTGAATGGAGAGGATGTTCGGCACTGCATACAACTCAACTGATGAGTATGAATTCTATGCAATGAACTTAAAATATTCATAATAAAAAAATAGAGCCAAAAGGGATATGCATGACTCAGGCCAAAGTGAACTAGCTGGAAGTTGGTTAGTTCGTTTATTTTCTTTAAAACAGACCATTAGGAATACAAAATGAAGGTAGGCATAGGAATTAACTATAATTCATGTTTATTGGAAACCTTATAAGCAAAAAGACAAGGTTAGCATGTTGAATGAGGCACATGAGAAGGGAATTACGAGTACAGAGCTTTGGGAATGGCTATAATTTTAGTTTTCCATCTTACACAGTGAACTGAATGAAAATGAAGAAATGCTGTGATTCAGAAAATGTAACACTGTCTATGGCAACTAGAGATGCTCATGGAGACTCACCTCTACCCTCCAGCCTAACGGACAAAGTTTGCACAATGGGGCTCACCCTGGAAAGTGCTAAAGCCCCTTAAAGTCATATGACAGTGTGCGTTCTGACTTTTTATATCAGGTGCCTTAGCCTTTCAAACTTTTCTCACTTCGAATGTGTTTAAACACTCCGAATTATTGATTTACAGCCCCTTAGCAAGTTTTATAATCTATAAAGCATATAATGTAATGAGCAGAGGCCAAAGACACAGTTTGTTGTCGTAGCACATTAAGTAAAAAAAAAATCCTTTCAAATATAAATCATTGAAAATATTAAGGCAATTTGAAATTAATACCAACAGGCAGTACTTTCCGTTGGTGACCATATTAGTGAAGGTTTTAAGTTCTCTAATATGACAGTCACTGCCATTGTTAATTACGTCCACCTTAATACACAGTTACTTTCTTCTTTGCATGTAGAATTTAAGAAATGGAAGATCATGACATTCACTTCAGTAACTATTATTTTTTTAATTTTTTAAAAAGATTTTATTTATTTATCTTTAAAGGGTAAGGGAAGTAGGGAAGGAGAGAAATATCAATATACGGTTGCCTCTCATGCATCCCCTGCTGGGAACTGGCCTGCAACCCAGGCATGTGCCCTGACTGGGAATCGAACTGCAGTTGTTTGGTTCACAAGCCTGCGCTCAATCCACTGAGCCACACCAGCCAGGGCTCACTTCAGTAATTATAAATAAAATGTTTACATGAATATTTGCTCAAACTTTGCTGCTAGTTCAGAAAAAACAGGCTGAATTACCAGAAATACGAGGAACTTGCTCTACAAGTATTTCTCAAGTAAGATGTTTGAGAATGACTTTGGTAGAACTGCATTTACAAAGTTTTTAATGATAAACATTTGATGGCATATTTTGAAACTTGCTAACATATTGTCAAAACAACTAATGAGATATCTTATAATATAATTAACACTAAGTATAAATATAAAACTTAGAGAATAAGATTCTCCTATTGATGCCTGTATATCACATACATCACTTATTAGATTTCAAATACAGCATTTATATATTAAAAATTCATTTGGGTAGTGATCATTAAAATGTTTCAGTGGTTTATAATACAAATATGAAATTTTACTATATGAACTACAATATGAAAAATCCAAAGGAGAGTTTAAAATGACATCATTTAGATACTTGAGAAAATTTATGGGTTTTAAGAAATTTTGAGATACTACAGTTACTATAACACAGATACATGTTAAAGATAAAATTGTAGCCAAATTGCTTGCAAATATTTTTTAAAAGGCTAGCTGACTCTTAATAAAGATAACTTATTTATATGAAAATAGAAATACTTATGATAAATGAAAATTTTTATTTTTACCAGATCTTTTGCCTTTCAAACTTAGACCACACGCATACTAAGCGCTTCCGCAGTGAGAGCATTACCTCGTGTGGTGATATTTTGTGAAAGCAAAAGGCAACAGAGAGTGCAAGCTCGGTGTGGAGTCACAACACCCACTTTGGTCACATCTGCTTCATGACTCCCGACTAGCTTTGGTGGCTGCAGTCACGGAAGGTCGTCTGATTTTCTGAGGCCCCTTTTGCTCCTCTGTAGGGTGAGAACATTAGGCTTTCTGTGTACATGTCTCAGATGGTCAAGAATAAACTAATAAATAAAAATGTTTTGTGCATTTTAGAAGACAAAATACTATGATTTATCATAATAAAAATTATGTTTAGTGTGAGTATTTTGAAAAAAAATTGATGTTCCAGTGCATGCTATTACAGGTGCTAAATATTTCTGAGGTTTTATGTGTGTTTAAATAAAAAATAACATATCATATTTAGATTAAATATACATTATATATTCATTATATACATAGTGGCTCATGAAAATAAAATTTACATGCAAAGTATTGTCTCAGGGGATTCTGGGAAGGAGGCAGAACAGGAAGCACCAGGAATGTGTTTCTGGAGAAACCTGCCCGGAGTTTGAGGAGCCACTGGGGTCGCGGGGCACGAAAGACCCCGTCCTCCAAATATGTCAAGTTTGACCTCATATCACCATGACGGCCACAGAAGGGACAAGCTACAATTAGCAATTTGAGTCCTTATATTGTATATTCATATGTAGTCGTATAACCTAGAAAACCAGTTTCTCTGTCACTTTCTGTTCTGTTTCGGTTCCACAAGACAGGCAACAATGCATGTTTTTGTAGAGCTTGGTTGATTGTGAATGGTTCCCATAGATCAGAGTTGGATTTCTGGTCTGGGCAATTCCACGAACCATTTATTATATCACGTGCAGGTGTTCATTAGGAGCATCATATGCTAGGGATAAGAACAGCTATTCTCTCAAGATCATTCAAGTGCAAAATTGCATTAGGGACCATGGTAAGGGATTAAGTGACCATGAGTGCTGTCTTTATGCCTTATGTTCTAAGCAATAGAAATGACACTTGGAGTCCCGGTGTTCCCGGCAATAACGTGGAGTCCTTTCACAAGTGACCCAGGATACTCAGCATCTCCCGGGAGAGTCACACAACAGGGCAGCTTCATACTGGGCTCTCGGTACCATTTCTCAACGTTTCTCTTCCCTACTCATCCTCTTCTTCATGTTTCCAAAATTGTTGTTTCAAAACTTCTCTAACCCTCTAATATCTAATCCCTTAGCTCTATCTTTGCTCTTAGTTTACGGCCCAATCTTCTACCTTTTATAGAAAATTAAAATCCGTGAACTGGTAACAGCTTTAATTCCCAAATTTTAAATCTGGCCATTCTCACTTAAAGATTGACATCTTTGTTTACAGACAAAACAACACAAGTTTCCTCTTTGGAGGCTACACGCTCTTTGCCTCCTTTAGAGAACAATTTCTTACAAGGCTTGTCACTGGGATTCAAAGCTGCCCAAGGGCCGTCATTTGTCTTCATGGTTCCTTCTTGTGGCCCAGCTCCTGGAATGTCGCAGGATGCACGTTTGGTAACATTCGGTGAATTAGTAAAATGAGCCTGATACCCGTGGTGAGGGGCAGTTTAGGAGTAAAACTAAGCATCCGAAGCCCAGGGAGGAAGTAACCTCCCCAAGCAAAAGATCAGGATTCAGCTGTAGAAGGTTACAAGGGCTTCTCCATCTGGAAACTGACTCACAAGTAATGGGCTTTGACCCAGACTTATTTCTCTTCCTGTATGTCAGCAGAGATGGTGACGTTAAAAATGTGCCCCTTGATGTGACTGATGGCAGGTGAGTTCTCACACTTTCTTGAGGCAAAGGTGAATAAATGGAAGTGCACCTTCCAGCCTCGGCATTGTAAGCCCTGATACCAAATCCATTGTCAATGACAATAACAAAGTATAGGCACACTATCATTGCACTCAATTCTTTCTGCTCCTTGATACAGAATTTCAAACTCTGCTCTTTTTTTAAAAAAAAATTATTGATTTGAGAGAGAGAGAGAGAAACATCAATTTGTTGTTCCATTTATTTTGGTTGCTTCCTGTATGTGCCCTGACCAAGGATAGAACCCACAACCTTACACATATTGGAGTGACACTCTAACCAACTGAGCTACCTGACCAGAGCCTCAAACTCTGTTCTTAATTTCAAAATAGAGTAGATGACAATATCTCATACTTCCTTAAGAGTTATTTCTGTGGTCTATTATCACTACCAGTCCTTCAACAAGGGACTTCCACATAAACATGAACATTTTACAAATGCTCTCCTAACTCACCCATGTGAAACAGAGGTGGGCTTCTGGTTCCTCTTGGCTTGGCAACAAACAGGACTGTTTAAAAGTTGTTTAAGTGATTTTTAGAAGTTATGTTCAATTCAGCTGGTTATTTGAGTTATCAGTCACCCATTACTTACCTCCAGGGTTTTAGAATTCCAGTTTGTCGATACTGAAATGTGAAGGGAAGATTGATTCTACAATCAATTATAAGGGACTAAAAAAACCCCAATATTTTGTGTTTGTATAACTTTGCCAAATTTACCATAGCTGTTTCTACTTTCATATTGTTTCAATTTGCAGAGGACTTTAAGGATATTGTGCCAGACTTAAGTCCATCAACTGGAATTCTTTTTCAGTTGCAAACACTTTGCCAGAAGGACACACATTAGTAAATACTGAATTTTGAAACATGTATATTGGGAAAGATGGTGAAAAGAGCTGTCAGGAAACCCTGCTCAGTATTGTGCACTAAACATTAGACCGATACCATAAAGTTGTATGAGAACAGATCTAACACCAGGAAGCAGATGGCGAAGTTGGGACACAAACCCAGTACCGCAATGAGGACATTGTAACAGCTGACATAAACGCTCCTCTGCTATTGGCAGCCCACAAAGCTGAGCTGAAATTGCCACTTTAATGCTCTTTGGATACTTTGCTCAACAAATCCTTGCCATCATTTCCCAGAAAGGAATTTTCTGTAGCAAACCTATAAGGGAGGTAGATGTATGACTTTCTGTGATGTCCGTGCTGAACACTTTAGGACTTTATACTCTGTAAAACACTGTCTTTCAGCTTTAAATGAAATGCCAATATGGTAACTTGAGAAGTGAAGATAGCCAAGATGAATAGTTTTTAGTAGCTCTTAACTCCGTTACTGGTAATGCACTCGTAAGCCAAAGGAGAAACATCAAATCTCTTGCCTTGTACTATGGAGACAGATTCTTTTTAAAAAAGTTATTGAATGTATTGAGGTGAATTAGTTAACAAAGTTGCATAGGCTTCAAGTGTACAATTCTATAATAAATCAGTTCTGTATTGTATATTGTATTCAGCCTCTTTCCATCCCCATTATCCTCCCTTTACCCTCTGCTACGTCCCCTACCTCTCTTTCCTTATGGTAACCACCATACTGTTGTCTGTGTCTATGAGTTTTCTTTATTATTTCTTTTTTTTTTTTTTTGCTTAATCCTCTCACCTCTTTCCACTCAGCCCCCCAAATCTCACCTTGGACAGCTGTCAGTCTGTTCTCTGTCGCTAGAGTCTTGTTTCTATTTTGCTCGTTAGTTAATTTTGTCCATTCGATTCCCCGTGTAAGTGAAAACATATGCTATTTGTCTTTCCGAGTGGCTTCTTTCGCTTAGAATAGTACTTCTACAGGTTCGCCCATGCTGTTGCAAAGATGAGATTTCTTTCTTTTTTCATTGCTGAGTGTTGGTTTATTGTGTGAAAGCACAACAGCTTTTTCATCCACTCGTCCACTGATGGGACTGGGGCTGTTTTTGGATCTTGTCTATTGTAAAGAACACCGCAGCGAACAGAGGGGAGCCTACATCATTTCAAATCAGTGTTTTGGCATTCTTCAGATACATGCTGGCTCCAAAGGCAGTTTTAATTTTAATTTTTGAGGACCTCCCATACTGTCTTCTCCAGCGGCTGCACCAGCCCACATCCCTACCCACGGTGCGTGAAGGCTCCCTTTTCTGCACGTACTCCCCGGCCCTTGCTGTCTGTTGTTTTATAGGTGATGGCCATGCTGACAGGTGTGAGGTGACACCTCACTGTGGGTTTAATTTGCATCTGCCTGATGATCAGTGACTCTGAGCATCTTTTTGTATGTCTTCTCCAGGGACAGCTTCTGAGCCATCTCCTGTGTGTGCACTCTTCTCCACACTTTCGTAAATGAGTGAGTCCATGAGGACCTCAGGTCTCGTAGACCAGGGGAGGCATGTGGTCAGTCACTGCCTCTGAGACGCTGGCACAGCCCCCACTGTCAGAACTTGCCAGAATGGAATTTACACAGTAGACTGTACATTCTCTGCTCCATGCATTAAGTCCAAGAAACTTGATCTGCTTTGTGAGTTTTATTTTCTTTACTTATGTATTATATCAAGAGGACAAGGCATTTTCATCAGCATATTAAAGTAAAAACTAGTAGTGATATCATCTCACAGAAAAGATATTTAAACCATTTTTCCTAATACCTAATGTTCTTGAGACTTCGACTCTATTCTACATGTAAATTTCACCTCCCTGCGTGGTTCGATATTTAATGATACATGCAGTGTAACCACCTCTACTTCCCTAAGGGAAATAATTTTAGGGGGAAAATCTATAAAAGAAATTATCAAGGGCATATGGACGTAAAAGGAGAGCCAATAAAATTTCCAGGCACAAGTAGGCACTCAAGGAGAAAAATTATGTTAATTATTCTGTAATATAACATGCACTTTTTTCCATGAACAGTTTGTGTTTTAATGAGAAGGGACATTATTTATGACAGGCATTAGACTGTAGTTGAATGTATCCTTTAAACACTCTCAGGAGCTTTCTTAATTTTGCACATGCTGTTTTGTTCATCTAAGTGTTTCTTCCTTTTTGCCCCCTCTCTATATTCTAATAGTTTAATTCAATTACATGTGGTGTTAATATTGCTTATGAAGCTTAGTATTTGTAGAATTAAGATTCAAATGCTGTTTAAAAAGAAAAATGTTAATCATTGAAAAATAAGTGTAAATATTTTTGACATTTGTAATTTTAATGAACACAATTTTAATAGGTATAACAAAATAATTTCCATTTCTTTTGGAATTAGCATTTAGAATTTAGTAAAGGAAGCATTCCTTCCCTTTTAATATATTATGCTTAGTTGGGTTTCAGAAAAAGGTGTTTTATAATATGAGAAATTTCTTTACATTTTTAAATATGCCAAGGCAGATGAAATGATACTAGATTATTTAAATAATAACGCGAAGTGACTGCAATTTTATCTTACCATGCTTTTTATACTTGCCTCAAATCTGGGGTAGTACAATTTTTTTTAATATTCCTGGGAATTAACCATTACATTCGATGGAGAAAACAAGACTGTTAGGTAAAATTAAACTTCCTAATTATCCAGCTTATGGCCCTGCCTTTTCTATAGAGAGCAACAAATTTTCCCCTTTGGGTAATATCTGTATTCTTAACATGTAGCACCATAAATATTCTTTAATGTTCAGTCCCTATTTAAGGACGTTAAAAAATACCCCAGGTATTTTTGCTTGTATTTCAAATGTCGATACACTTTTTATTTAACATAGAGATATAGTATATATTCTCATATATTTCAACCATTATATTTCTTGAATTCAATTATAAAGGTCTTACTTCTGATGGTGCTCATTAATCCTAGTAGCAATCATTGTTTTCTAGTGCATGGCGCTCTCTTTCAAAGAGATCTCTGTGACCCACGAAAAATATTATTGTTGGCCCTCAGCGCCTAGTGGTCTCTCCATAATGAGCCTGTGGCCTCATTCATTTCTTTAAGAAATTAAGCTAATTACCCACACATTTATGTTTTTGTTCATGTATTATTTCTAGAGGAGATAAATGCTGCTAACACGACATAAAGAAGAGAGCAAAAACGTCTTTTTCCAAAATGGTCCTGCCATTTCAGTGTAGTTTGAGGTTTGATCCAGGTGGTTTGACTTAACTTCGTGCATTGCAGTTAACAAATATATGGCATTTGGCAGCTTACACAAGCTTTTTAAAATGTTAGTGATTCAAGGAAAAAATGAAGATGGCTGTAAGCATCTCCCAGAACTGTTATGAGGATTTTAGCAAATGTAAAATAGTGGAATTCTTGGCTGTTAGGACATGTCTGCGGCCATCACCCAGCAGCAAGGGAAACTGAACACCCTGACATTTCAGGAAACTTCTCTGACACCTATACAAAACTTCTGTGGTAACCTACATAGCAGGCTGGTAATAACGATTTACTTCTATAATGCTGTGATTGACATCACTCTATAAATATTTTGAGATAAGAAAAAAAGTTAACGTAAATTTATTTCCATATTGTAAACCACCCAACTTGGTACTGTATAGGAACTGTATAGTCAGGATAAGCCATGTGATGATGAGGTCACACACACACACACACACACACACACACACACAAACATGTTTCTTCTTTTACTTTGCTCAGTAACATTTTCTGTTATGCTCCCTGCCATGGTAGTCCATTTGCTTGACCTCACAATTCTGAAATAATATCTTGACTTTAATATTTGAAACATTACACTTATTGTTACTCTTCTGACTTCATTGGACTGGGAGAATAAATGCTTTCCCTCCGTCCAGAGGAGTCAAACTGTAATGAAAAGTGTATAGGCATTAGATTTCAAAGAAACGTGACTACTTTCTACAACTTTTAAGTATATAATGAACGAATTAAGCAATCTTTGCTTTTTCTTTTTTGGCTCATTGACAAATATTATGGTCGTCTAATTTCTGTAGATCTCATCATCTGTCTAAGAGCCTCTAAAAGTGCTTACAATTATCCTTAAGTGTACCTAATGATGATTCAATGTTGGTTTCTTGAAGTCTGAGATTATATCTATTTTATTTGCTCCTTGAATTCCATCCCCGATCCAGAAGCTAGCACTTAGTAGGTACATGCAATTTATTTTCTAAATAAAGAAATAAAGATCCAATATGGGATATGTATACCAGATATTGAAAAGAAAGCATCACAATTTCATTTTTAATAATAGTTTACTGCAGAATATTCATTATCTTTTTAAAAATTCTTAAATGGTTTTATTTATTTTTAGAGAGAGGGTAAGGGAGGAAGAAAGAGAGGGAGAGAAATATCAATGTGTGGTTGCTTCTCACGTGGCCCCTCTGGGGACCTGGCCCACAACCCAGGCATGCGCCCTTAGTGGGAATCGAACTCGCGACCCTTTCGTTCTCGGCCTGAGCTCAATCCATTGAGCTATACCAGCCAGGACAATATTCATTATGTTTAAAGGACAATGTAGTCTTCAGATTTCTACAATCACTTTGGAGTATTTTTACACATGTGAAACACTGTTTCTAAACATTCAATACAGGAAAAACAATGTTTTACAATGGTTAAATCCTAAAATTCATTACAAAAAATTTAAATAATATGTAGTCAATATCCCCTTGAAAAAATTTAAATGGCCCGTAAAATACTGTATTTATATAGATAATTTTGTAATCAGTCCCTTAGTGTCTGTATCCTTCAGTATTAGGACTGATTGCTGTTTATAAACATGAACATCAAATGTAGATGTTTTTTCCTTTTAAGGACATGTTTTACAATAAATGCATAGAGTTTAACACTAGGATCGTATTCAACGACAAGCACATGAGACATAAGACTATCTGAAGGGAACACGGAACAGCATCTTTCATCACATTCACTCAAGGGCGTAAGTTTATTGGTAAAATGAAGTGGTAAAGCCAGTATTATGTAAATTTTTCTTTATGTACTCTTTATCTTTTATAATATACACATAAGCAAATTCTTTACAATTTAGAAAGGAACAATACAATACTCCATTGCACATGCAATGTGGCACGTGACGTAAAATCACTGTTACATTTTAAAATGTCAGTGACAACACTACTGGAACAAAATGTGCCATTGCGGTGAGCATCTCATGGCAATAGACTATGGATGGCCTTGCCCCCAGCATTTCATGGAATTCTAAATGTTCTGTAAAGAACACAGATTACTTATATCAATCAATCCCAAATCCTTCAGCAATATGATACATTTAAAAATACTAACTATGTATTCGTCAGAAGATTTGAAGTATTGGTTTTGATCATGTGTGAGTGTAGGGACGGACATTCAAAACCTACTTAAATGTTTCTCACACTTTGTGAAAACAGCTCTCACTTTTTTCCATGTTGCCATCTCATATGTAGAGCAGCAAATTTCCACCTTTTTCATCTAATGGCAGAAATAAACTGATTACTAAAATTCAGTAGCACAACAAAAATATATATATTTTGGCCCATCTGAGAAAAACAATAGGTATAATTTTGATTCATTCACGCCAGATGGCTATGGTTGTGTTGGCTGCTGGGATTTTTGTTATTTTACAACCTAAGGGAAAAGAGGTCAGTGCTCCTGAACTAAATAGTCGGGTATTGCATGTTTTAAAAATTCCTGCAGCACACTGTTTGGAAATCGCTGGTATAGAGCCATCTTGTAAATGATGATGGAAATTAAAACTGAGCATGGAAACATTTTTTAGATTTGGATCATCAAAGAAAATAGTGTAGGGCATGACAGACAGGCAACAGAGGCAAGATTCAGAGGCAGGAATAGGTATAATATAAACAGAGATGGTGTGAGAAGGGGCACAGAGACTAATCGAATTTGATCAAACCATTTTCATAAACAAAAATATAATTTTGTTAAATGGAAGACGTGTTGTCTACACAACTGTGAATTTCAACTAGAGACATGCTGATAATGGGAGCCATGAAACATTCTGGAAAGTTAGCAATATGATAAATGTCAGGTTTACAGGTTTATTTTGTCCATGAAATTTAGGATGCATTATATTTTGATTTTTTTTTACCCTTAACCCTACTGAACAAAGGTTGGGACTACAGAAATCTACCATGATGTAGCTTACTAATAAAATGTTTGCATCATGATTCATGCTCAGAAACTAAGGACAAGGTCTGAAATGGAAGCTAATAAGTCATCACAACCTGTGTAACTGGTCATGTGGAAAAGTCTCCTGCCCACTAGAGATAGTCTGTAAATGTATTACTGGTTCAACTACAGTAATTCCCACATCCCATCGATGAGACCAATCTCAAATCACAATGACAAGAGAATCACAGAAGCAATGTGAGATCCAAGTTTGTAGCAAAAGAACAATCTGCATAAAGACCAAAAACAGAGGCAAAGAATGCATTTATTATTTTTTTGTTTGCAGCGTTGATTAGGAGAATATTTAATGTTTAGTGATGAATGACTGAACCCTAACCAAGTAAGCAATCATAGTAATTAAGATTGATGCATAATCTATTGGCATTTGACAACACTGATCACTATGATAATAATGTTTCCTTGGATCCCAAATTAGCTTCACCTGGGTCTCTTCGGTCTTCAGTCTACCAGTAGGATTGTTCTATGAAAATTAATTGTCCTAGTTATTGTGTCATTCAGCGGCTAAGCAAATACTTATCGAAGTTTATCACGCATGAGACAGTATAATTAACAAAGGTAAGAAAGAATATCACGCATATCTTGAGGAACTTATTTTGTACTGAGAGCGATATGCAAATAAATAGCAGTTGCAAGGTAATCAGTGAGTATGATGTCAAAGCATATAGAGTCAGTGGGGCTGGAGAAGAGTGAGCGGAGGGTTTGGGGCACCAGAGGGATGAGAGGGGTTGGGAAACAGGCGATCAGAGAGCTCATGGAGGGAGCCGGACTGTGAAAGACTTTGGTATCTTAAAGTAGTTTTAAGCATAGAAGTAATAATGTAAAAAATGTTTTGTGGGAACACTGTGGCTCTTTTACTAAAAAAAAACATTTTATGGCAATTGAAGGCAGACGTGGGAAAATAATTGAAAGGCTACTGAGATTATCTTAGTAAAGATGTTAATGGTTTAGAACAAGTCTTTGCTGATGGATTCGATGTGATGTGCAAAAGAAAGATAGGAGTCAAGGGTTGCTTCAAGGTCGATTAAAGTCGACTATTACGTTTCTGGGTGCAGTGATCATGACCCACGTCCGGGTACTTGTTTCCGCCAGCACACAGACCCCTACCTCTCCCATTCTGGCGCTCGCTGTTTGGATGTGTTCTTCCTTACATGGTTCATTCTTTTGCATGGGTTTCCATAAAGTACGTTTTAATTTTCTATATTTTATCTTGGATATTTATAGGGAAAATATGTTATGCAAGTATATCATGTCAATATACAAGAGTATAGAGTAATTTTATAAAAATAGTTACTTTTCATTTAATGTTAGAGTGTTAAAATTGATGCATATTTTTCTGTGGCCATTATTTGTGTATTTGGACGGGTGTATAGTTTTCCATGAGAGGAACATAGCAGCTCACTTACCCACAGTTTAACAATGAGTATGTGGATTGTTATTTGCAACTGGGATCTAGGATCTCATTGGATATGCATATTATGGATACTTTAGCATAGGTATCCTGTTTTTATTTCTTAGAAATAAGCCAAAGTAGTGAATTTCTGGGTGTTTGGTGTCTAAATGTCCAAGTTTAGGAGGTATTGTCAATTTTCCAAAGCCATTTTACCAACTCACTTGCCTGTCAGTGACTCGTAAGAGATGATGGAGAACCACATCCTCTCCGACAACCTATAGTAGCAGTTTTTGTAATGCACCAAATAAATATGTGGTAGGTGTCCTTGGGAAATAACAAGAGTTATTATAAATTCTCATTTCAAGGATGCTCAAACTTTCCGAAGAGCCATATTCTATCCTGGTTCAAGTTTCTGTCCTCGCCCTTGTTTCAAGCTATTCTCCACACAGTAATCAATTTTGCAATACAAGTTTGCAATTAAATATCTCAGTCACCAGTCAGGGAAGGATGAAGAGGATAAAGGGGGTCAGATATATGCTGGTGGAAAGAGTTGAGACTTCGGGTGGTGAGCACACAGTAGAGTAAACATATATCATATTATAAAGTTACACAGCTGAAATGTATATAATGTTATTAACTGACAGGACCCCCATGTTACCCATCAGCCTTCTGGCCTTCTAGAGCTAACAAAGCTTGTTCAAATTATGGCACAAAGGCAATGGACACAGATGTTCATATTATTTGGAAAAGTAATTTTGTTTATAACATTATAAAAAACCTATTAAGGTGTTGGTGGTCTTAGGTATGATGTCCCACTGTGAAAATCCACACCATAACATGTGAAAAATCAGTGCATGAAGGGGGAAATATCATTATTGTTCTTGGAAAATTTAGCTAGAGAAATATGACGTGAACTAGAGAATGGTAGGTAGCACATGAGTCACTTTGATTCAAGGAATCAACCTCATAACTCTTGTCATATACTTTTAAGTAATTATCAACTACGTGGTTTGCAGTCAGATGTGATTATGAATTTTTATGGGTTAATATTTATTGTCATTTACCAGGTTAGATAACTTGTCTCTATGTTTTTCAGTTTTGTTTCTCATTATCAGTTCTCTCACAGGAATCTGTATTCTGCAAATACAAGAATTTTATTATAGAAATTTAAAGGTGTGGCAGGTTTCTTTGATCTATCAGACATGCCCATGAAGTCAGAAGAAAAGCAATGTCAATGCCACACATCAAGGATACTGATAGGGGTCACACTGACACATTTCACATCCAATTTGGGAGCAAAGATGCCAGGAAATTCCGACAGAAAGCAGCAGTACTTTTGCTAAATTGCTGTAATAAATTGTTAAGCTCCTTTAAAAGCGGTGAGGTGTTTTGAGTCGGGGGATGTGTATTCAGAACTTCATAACTCGAGAAAATTAGCTATAAATTTAGGGAATAAACAGAACAGTGGGAGCAAGATTTTCTCATTTTACAAACTGTACCTTTGAAATATTTTTTATTTATAAATCTTTTAGAATAATATATAATTAGCATACATTCTGATAAAGGGCAACAGTAGAGTGAAAATATTTTTATGGAAGGCAATATACTTAATAAATATGGTTTATATTTTGTTTGTCTGTTTTAGGCTGTCTCAAAATACAATGATAACTGAGTGAATTATATAAATGTCCCACAATTAAAACTTACAATAAATACCCTTTTAAAGAATAAAACATAACCTTAATTTTGTCTCAGTACAATAAAGACTATTATAGGAAAGGGTAATATACATAAATCTATTTAAATTTCAGTTCATAGAGTCTAATATATCTCAAAAAGTTTATTAATCATTTGGGTTATGCCACACTAAAGGGATGCATCAGTTAATTGACCATATGTGGGTCATTAACTTACCGCATTCAATGGATAATGAAATTAAAACAAGTGATATTTATAATAAGAAAAGTAAGTGCTCAGAAAACTGACTTTCTTGATACCAAACTAGTCTCAGAACATAAAACTTATAACATGATATCTACTTTTCAACTTAATATGTCATTCTCACATTTTGAACAAGATGACTAATTTAAATAATATTTTATAGTCTATATTTTAATATTTTAAAAATTCTTATTTTTAAAAATTTCTATTAAGGCGTAGTTGTCATGGAATATTGTATTAGTTTTAGTGACTCAACATTTATATACCTTCTATTGTGATCACTACACTAATCTAGTCCCCATCTTGTCACCAAGCAAACATAGTACAATACTATTGACTGTATTGCCTGTGTGGCACACTACATCTCTGTGACTTATTTACTTTAAAATTGGCAGTTTGCAATTCTTAATCCCCTTCACTTTTTTAAATCAGTCAAAGAACCTGTATGAAGGACCCATGGACAAAGCCAAGGCGAGTAGGACTGAGGGTGGGAGGTGGAGGTGGGTGGGGCGGGGGAAGTGGTGGTGGGAGAATGGAGACCACTGTATTTGAAAAACAATAAAAAAGTAATTTTTAATTTAAAAATATGCTATAAACATTTTCTGTCACTTAAAAGGATTTTTTTAAGTTCCCTCTTTTTACTCATATCAACTGCAAACATAATGCATAAACATGTTTTTCTGGTAAAAATGAAAACACCATGGTTAATTCTAACGGTCATTTTTACTTTTCATTTCCTGTGTTACTTCCCTCCCCCAAAGTATTTTTTCTAGTTCCTGGACTGAATAACATAATATCAAGAATTTAGAAGCTTGAAACAATGACAATATTTTTTGTTCACAATCTACAATTTTGACATGGCTCATAGGGATTCCTGAAGGATATGTGTAGAATCATGTTAAGGCTGGCTTCATGTTTTTGTCACAAGACAAAAAAGCTCTGTAACTATGTATGGTGACAGATATTAACTAGACATTATGGTGACCAATTCTCAACATATATATATACACACACATATATATATACATACACACATTCTCAATATATACATATATGACATCAATAAAAATAAATTAATAATTAAACAATATCTAGAAATAAGACAAAAAACTAAACATGAGCTAATTCGAGGCACATGTAAGACACGGGTCCATATCCATTATGAATCTCGGCAGGTGTAGAATGGCTCACTTCTGCCTGGGAAAGATTCCCTGAACTCTTGACTTTGTCTTGCTTCTGTGACACACTTTTTTTTTTATGTAACATGTATCCCAGTGGTTTCAATTGCATGGTTTTTCCCTGTATCATCTGAATCAATTAGGAGAAACAGCTGAAATTAGTAAAATAAAAGTGTATGCGTGCGGGGGGAAGTTTAAAACAGATATCATAAGAAAGTTCAGTAACCTAAAGGAAAATATGCTTGGAACACATGAAAAGATAAGTAGTATCATCAAGAAAATCTAATTGAAAATAAAGGAAACAGTAAGTAAATAGGCTAACAGCAGAACGGAGTTGACATGAAAATGATCAGTGAAGTTAAAAATATTTTATAGTAAAGAACAGAGTTTGGGGCAATATCAGAGGGTATAAACTAAATGTATTTGAAATCACTGAGATGAAGGGAATATAAAACAAACAAAACATATAAATTATATACATGTACTTATATGAAAACATACAGGAAACAGTTGCTTTTGAAATTTGGCTTAAAAAGTAAACTGGTACTAGAAGTGGTTGCAGCCTGCAGACATGCAAATCTAAATTCAAGAGTGTTATGGCCCTGGCTGGCGTAGCTCAGTGGATTGAGTGAGAGCCTGGGAACCAAGGGATCGTGGTTCGATTCCCAGTCAGGGCACATGCCTGGGTTGCAGGCCAGTCCCCAGAAGGGGACACACGAGAAGCAACCATTCATTGATATTTCTCTCCCTCTCTCCTTTCCTTCCCCTCTAAAGATAAATAAATACATTTTTTTAAAAAGAGTGTTATAGAAACTACTGGCGACAGAAGGCACTGAGCCTACACATTGTATTAGAGAATGTATCATAGTACTCAGTACTATGGATTATTTAGTGAAAAATAGCTGTTTAAATTTATCATTTGTATTCACAAGTGATAGCATGTTAAAAGGAAAGTCTGTTTATCCAAACGGGTACTGGAGGAGAACAGTGAGGAATAAGTCAAGATTGTAAGAACTACTGGGAACGTGCAACTATTCTTAAGTGTAAAAAGAGAAGAAAAATAACCTCAGAATTTTAAATGATCAACGTAGCTCCTTGACAGTAATGGGGACCTTCCATGATTTCTCTGATACACGTTTTTTCTCTTTTAGTTGTAGGCTAATGTCGGAGTCTACAGATTATAATCTAGTTAATTAGTTACTAGGTAATCCCTTATAAAAATATTTTTTGTCTTTTATATACTCTTTTGAAAACAGCAGATTAAAAATTTTAATCGTGGATGTAACATAATCAGAGGTAACACTTGAAATATCATAACACATACATAGGAGTTTATGTGACTAAACATGCGCAGGCATTTTTAGATAACTAATGAGCACATTTTTAAACAAGAGTCTAAGAAAACTATAAACTATCACATTTCGTCCTGTTGGAATGGGAAAGGTTTGAACTTGAAAGTCAAGCTAACCATACTGCTCTGGGGTCTCCCTATTCTTATCCTGCTGTTCTTTGTGGCACGTAATTACCGTCACCGTAACCACAGCTGAGGGAACAGGGTGGCCGTGGTACTCCAAAGCAGCTGATCTCTGGTGGACCAGTGATGCAGAGAGTTTCTTGTATAGATTTGGTCATAAAAGGACCCTACAGTAGAGACTAATTAAAAAAATAAACAAACAAACAGATCATAAAATAAATGACATCTCAAAAAGACAGGAAGAAAGTAGACGGCCCAGTCATGCAAGAGTCGAGAGAAGAAAGTTGGCTGAAGCCGTGAATCTGCAGAGTCCACGAAATAAGCAGAAGGGGAGAGCAGACTTGGAAGTCATGGAAAGGAAGAGCCAGCTTTGTCCTGGAATGCTACGGCCGGCGACTGTAAACTTGTGTCTGGAGCTTCGCTAAACATGCATTATTTTTTCATTAACCTTCAAGTTTCTGAAAACACCAGTGTTTTATGTCTGGCTAAGAAGTTATTAAAACTCTTTCCAGTGGGGAAAAAAAAAGTTCTGTTCTTTTCCTGTATATCCTTACAGCAACTCTAAAAAAAAAATTACAGTTATCTGAGAATATGCCTCTTCACCACAACCCCCGAATCCCAAGTGACTTCTCCAGCCCCTTAGTCTGTTGTCATTATAGTGTTCACAAAAGTTTACTTCTTTGGAACCCTTGCCATGTCAAATGTGGACAAAAAAGGCTAAGAAAATCACTGGGATGCCAGGTCCGTAATCATAACTTCTAGGATCAGCAGACTGTGCTCCTCAGGATGAGGACCTAAGGGGACCGGATCCTGCCAGTTGTGAGAAACATGCAGTGTGAGTGTCCCATTGCAGCAGGGAGTCACACGATCCAGACACCCGCCACTTCTGCTTGTCGTAGTTGTCTTATAATTAAAGCAAGGCGACCTCCAGTTGTTCGTAACTCTGGTGTGCGGGGCTATGTCTGTTGCCCGGGAAACAGGCCTTGAAAATACCCTTGGAGAAAGAAGGTGTGTTCATGGCATTTCTGCAAGGGCAGCAGCGATCCCTCTCACACAGCGTCTCCTTTCGGTGATTGCACTTGGCCAGCCTCTCTGCACTCGGGGCCCTGTCAGCGCCGTCTTATTTCATCCGCACAAACATCTCTGAAGGCGGGCACTATTACCGCTGTGCTGCAGAGGATGACTCTGGAACGCAGACTGGTTAACTAGTGTGCTCAGTGTCACACAGTTTTTAAATGGCAGAGCTCCCATGGACCCCAGACTGGTTTGACCTCCAAGTGCGTGCCTCTCGCCACCTCATTATCTGACGTCATGCTTTGCAAAGCATGATATGATATGATATGGCATGATGTATGGGTCACTTCAGTTGGCTAATTCAGAATTATATGAAGCAGGTCTTCCTACTGTTATCATTAGCTCACAGATAATAACCCCAAGACACAGGTATGACACTGAAAACACAATACTATTTACCGAACCAAAAGAAAAACTTTTAAATTACTGTGTTTTTTTCTGGTGATGACTTTTTTCTTTTTCCTTTTCTTTTCTTTTTCTTTTTTTTTTTTCCACGCTGTTCTCTGCTAAGGTATATTTTAGGATAAAAAATGAACAACAATTCAAAAGTTTAGAGAGAGAAAGTTCCAGAGCCCAGCTTTGACATTGATTTAAAAAACAAGAAAGGAACATTGGGAAGCTTCTGTGAATTGTTTGACTTATCTAGGTAATAATAATTTCTGCCTAGATGTGTGTTATTCAGTACAGTAGCCGCTGCTCACATGCAGATACTCACATTTAAATGGAAATTAATTACAATGACATAAAATGACAAATTTGGTTGTTCAGTCACACCAGTCATATTTGAAATTCTCTAAAGTTACTTGTCATAGTGGTTAGCATATTTCAGAGCATAGGTGAAGACCATCTCTGGCACCAGAAAACATTTTATGGAAAAGTGCTATTCTAGACACTTGGGCTTACTAAAAAGGCCAAATTGGATGAAGTTACTATCAAAAGCTCATCCTCACACTTGCTGTTAGATAAATACAACTGTGATCATTACCCTGCTGATAAGGGAACTGAGAACAAAATACTTGTTTCTGAGGTAGGGTAGATAGTCGACTCAATGACTATAAATATGTAAATCTAAATTCTTAGATTGTATCATTGGAGCCTTCATTTTGAGTGAAAATGACAATGAGTTTCCTATTTCTGTTGTGCTTATTAAGGATGTTGAAATGAGCCCTGGCTGGGTAGCTCATTTGGTTGGATATGTCGTCCCAATAGGCCAAGGTTGAGGGTTTGATCCCTGGGCAGGGCATACAAGAATCAACCAATGAATGTACCAGTAAGTGGAGCAACAAATGGATCTCTCTCTGTCTCTCTTCCTCTCTCTCTCTCTC
>PVKM010009915.1:0-35904 GCA_004027735.1 Carollia perspicillata | reverse complement strand
CTGGCTGAACAAAAAGAGGTGACTCTAGCTGCCCCTGGGGGAGGCCCTGACAACAGTCAATCTTGGATACAGATATATTTTGTTAGAGATGCTCTCAGTTGGTGTCAGATCATTCTGAACATTAATGGGATGCAGTGTGAATGGAGACCTGGGCTATAATTGAGAACCATGTTGCCCTGTCAGCAAGTGATGGCACCTGAATGATAGTGTGACAGAGAGCAGAAACAGGGCCACATCTAGCCACTCTGCCTGCCATGGTGACAAGCACCATTCAGATTTCTACCTGGCTGGGAATGAGCGGGCCTGGCTAGGCCTTTCAGACAGTGTATTCTGTGCCACTGACTTCTTTCAGCACTTCCTATTTTGCCATTCATAGCCTCTTGCTATTAAGCAGACAGAGCAGCTCATATCCTGTGGACAGATGATAGATATGTCATATCTCTAAAAAACTGTTTGTCTTCCACAGGTGTATGGGCTTCCTTCTAAAGCCAGCAGGTCACATGGCACTTTTCAACACTCTCTTCTGTACCAGCTTGCCATCCAACATCTATCAAAAGGGAAATCTTTCACGTGCAATTATGACAGAAAATAAAGGTGATGAAGTGTTGTGTACCAAGAAGGGATGAGATCAAAGGGCAGTAATGAAAACTGATTACAATAGAAGGGCAGCATCAATTCCAGAAGTTGTGTGGAATCGTGTAGGGTGTGACACTGCTCCGGGATACACATCAGTGTCTGTGCAGAAGGGATGGCCATATATAAAATCACAGCACAGATTCTCTTAAAATAATAAATTTCTGGCACTGACTGTAACCCAAGAGGGGTTGTAGATAGTGTGTAATTGTATCAAAGCAATGCTAAGTCACCTGTTTCCCAATAATTCACACAATACATGTTTTTTCCAGTACCATCCAATTAGTGGCACCATTTCAGATCTCAAAGAGCTTAGTTTACACCCAATGAGGTTGATTTTCCAATGGGATGTTCCAGAGCACACAGACTGGACACCCAAAGGCTTATTGTTTTTCAATGAACTCGGGTCAGTCAAGGGAAAAAGCATAGCCTGTTGAAGGTTATGAAGGAGGCTTCTTGTCATTAGAGCCTTCAGTCATGTGTGTACCCATCATGACAGCACCCCTTTTAACAGGGGAAGGATTTTTCTACCTGCCAAGTACATTTCCTAGCAACAGCTATCATCTTGAAAGGATACATCACATGCCAACATTTCAAATCCCAGAAAATGGCTTGCCCTGGTCAATTTTTCAGGGGTTTTAGGTTTTATCTACAGTCTTTTGCCTTGGGATACTATAGGAAAAGCCAGCTATTTTTAACTAATTGTGGGTAAACCATTCTGGAAGGACATATAATTATACTAGTTCCAGTAATGGTAAATGCAGTAATTAAAAGGCTGCATCAACATTTTATCAAATATCTAAATTCTTGCTTTAACCAGAAAGTAAATATAGTTAATCAATGTAGTTAATAGATGTTCAACTATTTGAAAATGGCTCGGATTTCTAAGTTAAAATGTTTCCAAGTTAAAAATTCTTTTTCTTGTCTTATTTTTAATATTGGGTAGATCAGTAACACATATGCCCCTTTTGTGAATGTAAAGATAGTCGAGTGTGTTCAGTTTCACAAGTCACAGGCCTACCTCAAAGAGAAGGAGAGGATAAGGAACAAGAACCAGCATTTGTCAAATATGTGCTATCTGATTTAACTTCATCTTCACAAGACCATTCGATGTAGATGCTATGGCCATTACCTAGATAAGAGAATCAAAATGAAGTGAGTCGGCGAAGGTTTGTCAGATGGTGATAGAACTGGCCTTGAACCCGTGTTTTGTCTAGCCCCAAAACTGGCCTTCTGCCACCTCTGCTTTCTCACAGTGCTTAACCCACTTTGAGTGTTTACTGTTGGTCGTCTGTCTCTAACCAAAGACCTCGGGGTCTGGTGGTACCCAGATGCTTATGCAAATGTATTCTGTTAGCAACTGTAATGAGATTTCTGAATGAAATGAAATGTCACTCTACTCCCCAGAGGAATAATACCACAAAGCAGGTGGCCCTTGAAGTCCTGTGTTTTCACAGCCCTCAAGGACTCTATATTGGAAACATAAATAGGCATTCATTGGAGTTGTCAGTGGGTCTGAGTGACCAATGTGTTTTACAGAAGACTTTATAGTAAGCCAGACTGACCACGGTGAGGACTTCCTGGCTACCTTTGAGTGAGTGTAGATATGAGGGGGTCAGAACAGCTTCCTGGTCTAGATTCTCACTCACTGGTTGCCGTGGCCCTTAATTCTTCACCAATGTCCCTATTGTGCCTTGACAAACATACCAAGCAATAATTAGATAAGTGAATCCTGGGGCTTTTTCACCCATTAACACTTGCTCATGAGTTAAGTCACTAGAATAGAGCAGTGTTTTGAGGGAAAACGGGCTCAAGAAAGATGAATTGCAAGAAAAGAAAAGGAGAGCCATCAGCGGCCAAGGGAGATTCCAGGGGGTGCTGGGAAAGTACTGGGAAAAGAAGTCTCCTGTGAACTGGGTGTGGGGGCTACATGCAGAGGAATTGTTCCTCACTTGACAAGTTTGCCTAAGGCCAGCTTTGCTTAGTAAATCTCATGGGATCATCTTGCTCACTTCAAAGGATCTGGCCCAGCCGAAGAACAAAACAATATTTCTCTCTGTGGCAACTTGGCATTGCAGCTGTCATCCCAACTGTATCCAGAAAAGCAGCTTATTCAAGTGGCAGCTTGTTCCTTGAGGTGTGTCTCATCCTCAAGAAATGCCCTGTGACACCTTTTAGAGGAAATCTCTCAATCCAGCACTGGTTGATGTTTCTGCAGGAAACAAGCACCTCAGGAACATGTTCTTGGGTTTAAGAAGCCTTGGAATGGTGTCCACTGGTGTCTGGCCATAAGAGAATCCAGCCAGGGTTTTGTTGGAGACCAGATTGAAGAGACACCCAAGAATTTAGGGTTGTTTAATTACAATTGTTGATTGAGCAGTGGCTGGCATGGCTCAGTTGGTTGGAGCATCATCCTGTAAAACAAAAGTTTGCATGTTCGATTCCTGATCAGTGCACATACCTAGTTTGCAGGTTCCATCCTCCATCAAGGAGCCTATGAAAGGCAACCAATCAATGTCTGTCTGGTCTTGTCTGTCTGTCTGTGTGTTTCTCTCTCCCTCTTCCCCTCTGTAAAAACAATTAAAAATGTCCTTGGTGAGGATTAAAAGAGTTGGTGATGGAGGACTTCGTTGAAACTAGCCTTTTGGTCCCCACCCTCTCCATGTCCTTTTCCATTTAACCAAGACTGCTGCTATTTACTGTTGCAGAATGAAGTTGGTGACTGATTTAAAGGACAAACTTCTGAAATCTTAAGTTGCATAAAGAGGCTAGGGTGCTATCAAGGAGGAGAGTGGAGAATAAGAGAGGACATTCCCCTTTCTTTATCTCCCTTTAGACCTTGAGTTTATGGAATTTTAGTCCTGGAAAGGCATTTATTAAAGCAAGTAGCTGGCCTAATTCTCAGACTGAGCATATTAGGAAACTGAAGACTAGAGGTGAGATGTTGGTGAACTGGTAACTCCATAACTGGCATACTCTGTTCAGGTCTACAAAAGAGAGTTTTAAAAGGCAGGGACACACACACTATAAGAGGGTAGCTGGGATGAACAGAGGTCCTACATGGATGTGTTGAAGACCCTGGGGGTGTTTTGGCAGCAAGAAAGAAAATTCAACAAGTGATCATAAAACTATCTTCGAATATCAGAAGGGCTGCCACATGGAAGTATAGGGAGATTTATTCTTTGTAAGGGTGAAGGGTATAACCAGGATCTGGGACATAGATATTAGAAAATCAGATTTTACTCTATATAAGGTTTTGATTTTCCTTTAAAAAGGACCAGTGATACTTGAAAGAGTAGTGAGTTTGCTGCTTTGAGAAAGGGACTGTCCATCAAAAAATATGTTCAAGGGGGTTTCCATGCTGAGAATATTTTTTTAAGCTGAGGTTAATGAAAAAGGTTGCCATCAAAATCCCCAAGAGTCCCCATCAAATATAGAAGGAATTGGAGTTGAAGTAGACCCTTAATGCATCAGTTTCTGTGAAGGCAAATCATCTGCTGAGCAATTTATTATTCTAGGAGACCATGGCCCTTGGGAGTCATTAACCTTAGTTTTTGCAAGGCCCAGAGAGGGTGTACTTTTCAAAGGAGGACCTACTGTATAGATACATTTTAAGTAAAAGCAGAGACATATTAGTTTGTTCTAGGGTAAACCTGGTGATAGAAAATAAAAAGGAAGAAAAGTTAATGACACCCATGGCCCAGACACCTACTATTAATCTAAAGGTGGCAAATAATTCCTAGGATTGAAAGACTACTGCGAGCTCAGCAAAGACTGAGCCTCAGAGGGGCCAAGGCCCCTGGAAAGGACCTTTTAAAGAGACTTTCATAGTTACTTCTTTAATTTAAGGCTCACTAAGAGGAGCCTCTGAGTCACAGAATGGTTAGCATGCTTTTGCTGTCTCTACCTCACTAACCTGCTTATCCTTTAAGACACCTATTCTTGACTCTAACTTGTCAGGTCCACATATTTTATTTGAAATCTCTAATGCTTAAATCTCTTTCTTGCAGAAAGCTTTCCCTGGCCTCATCAACCCACACTAGAGTCTCCTGACTCTGAGTTCAATAGTGGGGACAGGTGATAGGCAATGTGTCAGGATACCAGGAGGTCTCAGGGATAACCTTGTCAAGTTGGGTCACTGTGTGAGCTGGGTCCTGTCAGCGACCCTCTCGAGTTGCCATAACAATGTCATTGCTATGACACTGAAGAGTCTTCCCTGTTGACTCTTAGCTGTTGCTATCATGCTGCCTTCTAGGTTGGTACCTGATCCCTGGCCCATTGGAGGAGGCTGTTCCCAAGTGTAAGAGAACACAGTCTCTTCTCCCTTTCTGTATACATTTCCCAAAGACACATTGACCTCTTCCAGGTTGGTGATGTACAACCCAAAGCCTTGGGTTCATCGTCAAAGCATCATTGAGAACATCATCCAAGGGGACTGACTTTGTTAGTTGCTTCGTTTGTTTGCCCCAGCATCTCTGTGGGCTGCAAGGTGTTTCACTCATCCTCAACATTTCGTGATTTCCTCCTGAAGGTGTCAACAGTGCTTGCCAACATAACCATCACACATCTCATCTAAGTTGCTCACGGGAATGGACAAACACTGAGACATTTTTTCCCCTTGAGTGTTATTTGTTCATTTGTAAACCTGAGCGGGAAGAGTAAACTTATTTGTAGAAGCTACAAAATGCCTGTCCTTGATGAGTCTTTATATTGCGGAGGGAAGGAAGTCTGTGTGCCCACAAACACCAGGATGCAGGACCTGAGATCAGGCTACAGGTCAGAGAAAAGAACACTCCTGCTAATCTTTACTGCAAATAGAAATAGTAAATAAATCTGAACTATTTATTAAGTGCCTACTATGTTTGGACAACAGGGGAGTGAGAATTTGTAGGAAAGGCAAGGTCATTTTAACTGAAAACTTAACTTGCCAGTTTCTTCTCATTTGTTGAAAACCTTTGTGACTAAGGTAGTTCTTGCAGTTGCCCAGAAATCGAGACTTATGTAATTGGCCTCCTGCTTGGGACTGGAAGCCCTTTGTCACTATTATGAGGTGGGGGTTTCTCTTAGGCTGGCAGAAATAAAAATTAGCTTTCCAAACAGCACTTTTTATGCCTCATGGTAGAACATGGAAGACAACCTCTCTCTGAGCCCATTATTCTCATCTGTAAAGTGAGTCTAGCAATACCTGCCTCAGACTTAGGGTTTAGCACAGTGCTGGTTGAGCACCCGGTAGGCACCAGTGTATGAGAGCTGCTGTTGTAGCTGCACCGTCATTGCTAGTGCCCGAAATGAAGAGGCTGGAACACGTAGGTTGTTGTGGCTGATCTCATTCCATGGAAGATCCTGATTTCAGGTTCTCCTATCCCTGCCAGGTTTTACAGTATTAAGCTGGCACACTGTAGATAGGGTACTTGGAAAATGTCTGATATGCCAGGAGGGAAAATGACAAATCTCCCTAAGGCAGCCAGTTGGGCTCTTGTGTTAATTAAAACATGAAGAACCATGGAAGAAAGGCAAAGATAAATGTCCAGAGTGCACTACACACATTCTCAAGGGTGAAGACTAGGCAGGAAAGACTGTCAAAGAGCAGTGTAAGATGTGGTGGTCTCAGAAGAAAGTGATGAAGAGCATTAAGCTTAATCGAAGTTGAACTTGAGAACAAGGCAATTAGAAAATAAATCAATTGAGGCAGCAATGTGCCACCTTCCTCCCACTCAAATGTTGGAACCTACAGCCTAGAATCGGTGTGTGGATTAAAGGACCCAGAAGAGAGCATGGACCCAAGGGAGGACTGTCTGCCTGTCTCTGGACAGGAATCTCCTCTCATTTTTTTGTGGACTCTCTCCATGGAGATAGACAGGCTGTCAACTTGCTTCACCAAATTTACCACTGTTCCAGTTAGTGTTTTATACTTGCACTAGCTCAAATAGCACTACTTCTTTGAAAAATATAGAAATTGTTATTGTTATAGCAATTTCTTCCCCAGGAACAAAGGCCACAGCAGCCTGGCATTATCTTGATTTTTCTTCATGGCCCTCTCATAAAAATAATAATAATAATATTTCAAATGGATTGCAACATGGTTAATGAGATATTTACAATGCAGATTATCAGAAGTGGAATGACCTAGATATTTACTCTAGTTGACTTAGAAGATTAACTCAATGCACTTTAACCCACCTCTTGAGAGAAAAAGACCTCTCTAAATTTCAGAGAAAGAAGCATCATTTATTTGCAGTCATGTTGCATCTGTAAACTCAGAAAACTGAAATCCACTTTACACATAGGACACAGGGCACTGCTGGGAAGAGAGTGAGATAGGCTAGATATTTAGAAATGCCTATTACATTAGTAAATAGACAAAGATTCGCATGGTGCAGAGGAGGTCTAAATATGCTACATTTGTGAAATTTTTATTTTTCTATATTTTTATTCATGTTCGAATACAGTTGTCTCCATTTTTTCACCACCACTTTTCCTCACCTTACCCATGCCCCTCCCACCCTCAATCCTACCCATTTTGGCTTTGTCCATGGGTCATTTATACATGTTCATTTAGGACGCTTTGTGAAATTTTTATTTAAACGAGGAATTAAATTGAATTTTTAAAAAAATATTGAGTCAACTCTCTTTAGGACTGAAGCACTAGGTCTTGCTTCCTTGGTCCTGTCAATAGTAGTTAAGGTAAGAGATGATCAACTCCAGTCAACGAAAGAGGAGAGAAAATGTACAGACAGCAATTGTTCTGTTAAAACAAAGTGACATCTATGGCTTGTCCTATAGGGCTCATGGAAGTATTTTCAAAGCCTGGGAGAACAGGGTAGAAACAGTAAGGTTCTGTGAAGATTTGTGGAAGAAGAGAGTGAAGATGCTAGGGGAGGACTTGGGTATTGAGCTCACACTATTCCCCTCCTAAATCTTCCCCAATGGCCAGGTCTCAAGTAAGCACATTATAATTCTCAAGATAAGAACCTATTCTCTGTCTTCATATTCTTACTAGTTACCTCCTTTTCAGCTTCCCAGTGTGTGTACTAATGACCCAAACAAGAGTTAATGATGGATGGTGCTTGTTTAATTGGCTGAAATTGAATGATGTGCACTTTTCAAATCCTGTTAATTCTTGGGGCTAATCTACATATTGGCAACTTGTCATAAAAGATGGTTGCAAATGCTGAATCAAACTTTCCAGGGCTTGGTGGCAATAAAATAGCAATGTGTTAAATGCTCTCTTAGGAGACTACAGAGGATCTTTTGTATAAGTGAAATGCAATCATGGTGAGATAACGGATCAAATGGCCTTAAGATTTTGTATATCTTGTGTATTTAAAAAGCGGACTTTCTTAGTTTAGTGTGACTCTTTAGACACACACAAAATAGACAATGGCCAGTGATGAGTTACTGCATCAGTATGAGATGTTTGCAACTTATTCTATGCATTCAAATAGCTATCTATCTGCTCTTAGATTTCCTACTGGAATTTACAAGGCTTCATGACTAAACTTCCAATTAAGGTTAGGGTTGAAATTATCCCAGATACCACAGAGTGACACCTGAAGAGCTGGGTTATTATATCCTCTTTCTCATTTATCTTTTGGGAGATTTTAGGAAAGCCACTGAAATTTGTCTCTAAAAATGGGGATCATAATATTTACTCTGTGTTTGTCTCAAAGAAATTCCTAGGACAAGACTAAATAGTATTTGAAAATATTTCATATACTGCAAAGCCCTGCACAAATCACGAATATGGTTGTTATGACTATAAGAGCTCTTCCTGGTCTGTAAGAGAACATCTTCCCTCATCTCCCCCTGCCTTCTTTTAGCCACAGTGAGTGCCTTTCAATTCATAGCACATTTGTGCCAGACAAACGTGAAAGTCTCACTATCCTTTTGTCCCTCTTGGGGACTCAGGCTGGATAAGAGGCACATTGTTATCTAGGCATCCTTCAGATGTTTTGAAATGTGTCTGGTAAGAATGAAAGCTGTGTTTCCAATTAATTTTCTAAGTGCACAATTTGCTCAAAGTACATTAAAAATAAGAATTCAACAATAAAGTATGGCTTGCTGCTGTTCATCTGCCAGAACTTGGGGAGTCTGGGTTTCATGAATATCAAAGGATTCTATTTAATATAACTTTGTATTAAAGTGGGCCTTACTGTCAATTTAGCAAAACCTCTTGTTTAATCTCAAGTTTTGTGTAGTTTTCATAAATCCAATGTGCATCTGTTAAAAATAACTCCAGATAATGCAACATTTGATTAAATGGAACTTCTTAATACAGCTATTAGCTGGCGGGATTTTTTTTTCCATTTACGCATTCCAAACTGAGCCTGATAAGATGGCTCTAACATTTAGCTTGAGGTGTGGAATGTTAATAGTGGGATCTTGGACAGTTTGTTTATTTTTTATTTATTTCCTGAATGTGCCACTCCAGCCATGTGCCAGATGGGGGTCCTGGAAGGCCAAAGTTTTCTGTTTAGCCTCAGAACCCCAAGAAACTGTCAGATAAGTCCCCATCCCAAGGGCAGCATCTCCCTCATGGAGAAAGGTAGAGGAGCAGCATTAAGCCAGAGCTGAAGTATATTTTTGTTCTTCTGTCAAAAGTGCCCTTTCCCTTCAAGCTGTGTAACATGTCCAGTGAACTTTTATTTCCCATATCTTCTGTTGGACTCTAGGAAAAGAAGACCAAGGAAGGGCTCTGGTCCTCATAGGCAGTTGAACCCAGGCTGTCCCAGTGTCAATGGTTTCCTTTGCTGCCAGCCCTTGCAGCCCTTGTAGTTCAGGACCACCTGGTGCCTGGCATAGAATAGACACTGAGTCACTTTTTCCGGAGCCCTTACACTGACCAGTAGCCAGGGAGTATAGAGGCTCCACTTGTCCCCTCAGCGCACATTTCTTGAGTACCTACTGCATGCAAAGCACCATGCTATTCCCTGGAAGGAGAGCAGTGAACAAAACAGACTTGGACCCTGCTCCATGGACCATATTAATATTCTCACTAATATCCAGCCACTAGTTAAGGATGCTGTCCATATGTCTGTCTGTAGGTTTTATGCTTTGATCTCCACTCTATTAATTGCGTTTCAGCTCACTGAACTGAGTTTATGCCCCGGTGACCACCATTAGGCCTTTACAATCATTCTTTCTTTTTAATTGAATTTACTGGGGTGACATTGGTTTGCCAAACCATATAGGTTTCAAGTATACGACTCAATAAAACATCATCTGCACACTGCACATCGCCGTGCACCCGTCACCCCAAGCAAAGTCTCTTTCTTTTCACATTCTCCACCTTTCCTGCTGGCTATCAACACACTATTGCTTCTGTCTATGTGATATATATATATATTGCTTAATCCCTTCACGTTCTTTCATCCAGCCCCCTCAACCTCATTCTTATAATGGTATTTGTATTTCTTATATATTAGTTTTAATTCCTTGAAGATAAAGATTTGGATTCCATTTGATTCAATGCATATTTACTAATTGCCTATCATGTACAAGCCTCTGCACTGTTATTACACTTCTGGCCTGTCTCAGGATGACTGGGCATAAAACATTCCCTTCCCTTAAGCTCAGCCCAGCCAGGGTCACGAGGAAAGGGAGGGGAGGTTGTACATTCCATGATGGTGCCACATCTGAAAGGACACTTGTCCATATCACTGATATGGTAGACGTACGCATTTATAACCATGATCTCTGGGTGGATGACAGCACATTTCCCTAACAACATCATTGTATATTAAATATATTAAGAAAGTGTCCCCATACATCAAATAAGTCTTCCTAGAGATACCTTTTTTAAATGTATGTAAAGGCACTTCGTAAACCACTGGGCCCGGCGCTCCTCTCCTTGTCCCATCAGGGACTGGGTAGGACAAACCCTCTGGTTTAGCAGGGCAACCGAGGAAAGGGGATGGAGTCAGAGTGGATTTTACTAGAAGTCAAATAGTTAGAAACTCTGCAGGTCAACCAGCTGTGTAGCTTTGAGCACATCCCGTAACTATTTTGAGCTTCAATTTCCTCATCAGTAAAATGGGGATTATCCCCATCTCTCGTGGACTTATTAAGATCAAATAAAGTAATTCTGGGACTGTGCCTTGTTCCATGTGCTCGGACTCAGTCAATGTTATTTCAGTCTGGTGGCCAATGGGGGCAGAGGTAAGGAGGGGGAGTGGGGCATGAACCTGCCAAGAGACTTTATGGGAGGCAGCTTTTACTTCTGTGTCCTCTGGGTGACTGTGGGGTGAAGCCAGGGACCATTTTGTCCTGGGAAAGATCATCACTGAAGACTTGAAACTCCCTTCAATTTTAGCAGCAGAGAGAAAGGCATTCAATTTTCCTTATTTCCGTCTTGGGGATTGCAATCTACATTTGCAAGAAAATGAGGGTGTCATTTTCCTAGTTTCCAGGCACCTTGGCTGATTCATTGCAGCATTAGAAGTGGTTAATGGCAATTGAGGTAGCAGCAGTTTTTGGCGGCAAGCAGGACCCTGCCAGGGACCCTGGGTAACTCTCAGGTGTTATTACAACCTGTCTGGGTTTCTATCGCACTCACTGGTTTTTCCATCAAGTTATCTGCCAGTCTCCTGCTTTCATTTCCTGGGCAGAGATTCAGAGGTCAGCCGGAAACCCCTTAGCATTGCTGCAGAGGGGCTGATGCATTGATTCTTGTGTTTGGATCTGATCGCAGATTGAAATTAGATTGCTTCCTCTCCTGGCTTAGGTTATGATAGCACTCTGTAGCTTATGAAAATTTATTTACTGTGCATTTTGCTTCTTGAAAAGCCTGGTAATTTGTTTCTGTTCTCTACTCAAAGAAAGTAGGTCCAGGACTGGCCAGGATCCAGGGGTAATGAAGTGTTGGTGAGAAAAACACCACCCAGAGAAATGGATCTTTATTAGACCCTTCCTGTTGTGATGGGGCCAATATCGCAGTGTTCAAGGTGATGGGTCTCTGTTTCCTTATGGTTTGACTGGGGTTGCCTGATTCCCTTTTGCAGGGCCTCTGCTTCCCAGATGGTGGAATGTGTCTACGTTTGGCAACCTACATTCACCTGATGGAATAACACTTCCAAAGTGTGCATGCAACTGAGAAGATGGAGGGGGCTTAGCACTCAGTTGTAGGCTGTGTGTAGATTTGTGTATTCATTTTCAAGTTGTCTTCAAGCTCCTCCAGGGGGAATAAGTGAATAGAGGATCATGCTGTATCTATATTTGTAGGGAGCTTCCTGAAGCTTCAAGGCCAGAGCCCTGCGACTGAAGCTTGTTACATAGAATAAAGAAAGAAATTGGGGTGTTCAAACCCAAGGGAAGAAGGATGGTTCCCAAATTTACTCTGCTGGCAGCACTCTTTGTGTCTCAGTAATATTTTCATGATGCCTCTAGGTGCATGTGAGCCTGTGAGCCTGGGAGCGTGGCACACAGGTGTGCATGTGCACACACACACAGAGTTCTATTCATTAAGTAGTTAGATCAAAATAAGTTAAAAGTATTTATCTCCTAACAATTTAATGGCCATTTGGAAATTGAAATAAAATATATTTTATTAATATTTTAATAACTGTGATTACTACCAATGGGATGCATGCACCATAGGCAATATACAACATCTCTAATCTTGGGCATCACCACCTTTATCTCTGTTCCACACTGATTTTCATACAGTACTTGCTTTTTATCACAACAACTGAAATTTTCATAAACATAGGACACAATTAAGAGAAACATAAATGAAATAATGTTGAAGTTGAGGGCTATTTTGAGCTAGTAGTTTGCAGGGCATTTGACAACTGTTGGGTATTGCTTTGTTTTCCTCAAAACTTTAAAATACTTTAAAATTAAATTTGAATTAAATCTAAATTAATTTAAATCTGTTTTAATTTAAGTATCGCATGGTGCCCCTCTGAGTTTGCTCTAGTGACCCCGTGTGTGTTGGCACACAGTTTGGGAACCGAGGCCTTGGGTACAAGATGCTCTCAGATAGACCACAGCTGGGAGGGAGGGAACTAGTGCTCGTCCAGTTGGCTATCCTTGCAAGCACCTCCAAAGTCACCTACAACCCACTGCCCAGCAAAGATGCCTGAATCCATCCAGGCTGCCTGCGGTGCATTGGATTTTGTGATTCCAAAGGGTGGGTGAACTCAGGCTATTCATCGTAACTAACCTATGCAGAGTTTCTCATTGGCAGCTAGCTCTCCAACTTTGCCCTCAAGGAGAACGTAGTCTTTTCCAGACTCTGACAAGCTCAGGATAGATATAGATTCTAGGACCAAATGCTTACAATTCAGATCTGACATTTCTCAGGGTAATAGTTCACTTTTCTTGGCACATATTAGAGTAATTGAATTTAGTTAAATTTCTGAGTTTAAATAATTAAATTAAAAATGTATTTTTCACTCTCCATGTGGCTCTTTCTGAAGTGTCACCGCTTTCAAACCCGACAAGAATACGCAAGTGCAGAAAGACTTCTGTGTGCACTGGCAACAGACGCCCTAAGTGCAAGCTTTTGGAGAGCTAGAGGACTGAATGGGGAGCCTTTAAATGGAAAAAGGCCACTTTGCATCCAGTGGAATGAAATTCTCTTTCCAGATTTACATTTCTGATGGTTTGGGTAAATCTTCATGTTACAATTTGACTGTGAGTGACTGGACGTCTTTCTGTGGTAGCCCAGGGCCTGAACACATTCTGTCAAGTTTATTATCCAAGGAAGAGACTCTTTTCAGCCCCTAATGGGTGTGTGGTAGCAGGTGGGAATTGCCATTGAAGAGTTGGGAAACCCTAAATCTCTTTTCATCGGATTTGACTGTTGGTGGCAATATAGAAATGCATTGAAGTGTTTCTAACAAAGCTGCCCTCCCTGCCTGGCATTCAGAGGGGGAAAGAGGGTATTTTGCACCATGACAACAGGTGACCTCTATTTGGAATTGTCAACAAACATTAATCGGCCTTCTAAAACACATATGCTGTAATGTAAGAGACTGGCTGCCTGAAGGGAGGGCCCGGCATTCAGCAACACTGGGCAGTTCTTACAGGATGTCAGCAGACGTGGTTAATTGGTAATGATTAGGGCCGTCTGAAAGCCGATTCCCTGAGTTTGGAGAACACATAATTGTTGTGTGTAACCCAGAGCGGCTTTGCTCTTTCATCTGTATGAAGAGATCAGAAAAGAGAGATTTACGGCTTAGGTTGCCCCAAGCCACACATAGCAGGCTTAATTTTCCTTTCCAAGGGAATTTGAAGAGCGTTGTTGTGACTAGTTCTCTGTGGCTTATATGGCATGTTGAGGTCACCTGCAAGTTTTTGTTAAATGATTGATTGACTGAAATTAATTATTCTGTCAGAGGTGGACTGGAGGTAAGATGGAGGACACTGATAAATACAAAAGCTAAAGTGATTCTTATAAATGCACTTAGGTCTCTTTCTATTTAAATAAATCGGACAGAATACATACATCCTGGATGGTGTTGGGTGTCTCCTCTCCATTTTGTTCTATAGCCCTAAGGTATTTTCTTTCAAATTCTGAAGTTTTGCCATGAGTGGCCATTCATTTACTTCCAACTGTAGGCTGTTTGAACCCTTTGTCGTTTCATTCCTTCTAACCTTTCCACAAACACCTCAGCCTCCGATAAGAGGCTGATTCCAGTGACGGCCTGAGATTAAATCAACTGAATTCAGACAGTTGTGTTTGAGCTAATAGCCATGCAAGTTGGGGAATGTGGCTGGTGAGTTGGGGAGTGGGTGGAAGGCAGGTGTTTGTTTGCTTCTAAATGTCAGATTTTGAAGGCGTGGAAACCACCACGTAGGGCCCTTTTTCGGAAGGCAGTGAAAGCGGCTGTTCAGTGACAGGCTGTCTAAAGTTTGGGTTCTTAAATCCCATGAAGAGAATCAGTGACAGTTAAGGAAATGCCAAAATGACTCTTTTGATTACCTTTCAAAGGACAAGCGATTGTCTATAATGGATTTATCCAATTTCCAAGGCACCGGAACAAAGGCCATTTCCCACATGGGTTCTGAGGAGCAAGTAGGTGGCAAAGACCTCTTTTTTAAGTGGCGCAAGGTTCAAAATAAGCAAGAACACATTGGAAGTGCCAAAAAAGACTTACAAGCAAATTGGCCAAGACGTCAGAATTATAAACCTATGCTCTGAAAGTATGTCTCTTACATCATGTGCCTTTTGGTGAAAGTATGTATGAATTAGGGCTGCCTAGTCCTATGAGGATTAGAAAAATCCCACAAGGATTAGATAGGTGATGTCTTGCCAAAGCCATCACTGATACCCATAATATTAGAACTAAGAAATACCCAGCAGTCACTTGGTTCGTTGATTCTCAAAACCTAGTGTGCCCTTTTAGAATCACCCAGGGTGCTTGTTAAATATTCAGATTTCTGGGAACCACCTCCCTAGATGCTCTCAGACCTTGGGGGTATTCCACAGAGCTTGGGGGTCTTCTTCTGCTGCTGCTGCTTTTTAACAAGTTCCAAAGTAAGGTTGCACGTTAATCCCTTTGGCTAACATGGCCCCTCTACGACCTCAGAGAACCGAGGGCTACCTGGCCAGCAGCCGTAAGGAACGACAAACAGTTTGAATCTAGGTGTCCCAGCCCTTTCAAGTCCCCTGTACCTCAAGGCTCCTGTGTTTATCACAAAAAAAAATGCAGAATTTTCCCATGCCACCACTGTTCCCCCTACTGCCTCAACGCCTTGCCTCCTCAATCCTGTAAGTAGCACCAAGGCCAGAGGCAGGGTGTGGCTGCTCTTGCACTGATCCTCCACCATCAAGCACTCTCCTGTGATGTGAGTAATAAATGCCATCTCCACATCTTGTGGTCCTTCAGGTAGTTTTTTTTGAATATCATGAACATAAGTGCAGCTCCCCAGTTTGGAGCTCCAGTGTTTCAGCCCCAACTTCCAGGTTCCTTATTTAACAAATGATAAGACCAAAGGCCAGAGTAAGAAACTAATACAACCATTCCGGTTCACAAAGCTCTCTGAAAGGCCATGGGTAGATTGCACATGGGATTTTGGGAGTGAGTAATTTTTCTCATCTTTAAGCAAGCCATGGCTGTTTCAATACTAATCATTTTAAGGTATCCCAGTGATTGAATGCATGGCCTTGTGGGTATCTTAGAAAATAAAATGATTGAAATAGGTGGGGTCTGGAAAACTGCAGTTTCTTGATGGTGGTTAAAATTTCATTGACTGGATAGAATTAAAGCAACAAAAGAATATTCATGTAAACTGTCATAAATTGAGGCAAAGAATTCTATTATGGAAGGAAATTCTAAGTATTTCTTTTCCAGCAATTTCTAAAAAAGTAAGGGCTAACTTGGAACTCTTTATACTCCTTCCTGCTAGGAGATAAGAAATGATATCACCTCTCTAATTTATGAACCTGTGACTTATTTACATAGAGCTCAGATTTGTACTGCTATAAACACAGTGTTTTATGGGGTTAAATGTGGAGCCTGAAAATGTATGTAGATGTCCAATCACTTCATGAACTTTATGAGCGTAGTGGCTTGCATTATATCTGAAAGCAAATTAAGGACTTCATATTATCTTTTTTTTTAAGTACCTTCCTCCTCTTCTAAAATATGTATGGCTTCTATATATGGCCTATAAAGTGTTTTGGAAAGTGGTCACCACTGAACTAAGACTAGGATTGCATAAATATTTAGTTATAGATATGAGTGTGTTTCTTGAAGGTATACATATGTCAGAGTTTCCTTAGCTGTTCCTACAAAGTCAGGCCTATTAGCAGTGTGGTGCAAGATAAAGGAAGCAGCGAGCCAAGATAGAAAGGCATCATTGCCATTGCCGGGTATAGTGCTGCTTTAAGTTATCATTGTGTTGGTTCTGTTCTTAATAAAGTTAGACAAATCTTTGATTGGAAACTGTTTTCAGTTGTCATTTAAAATAATAATTAGGTCTCCCTGCTCCAATCAGTCTCTTTCAAGGTGGTTTTCAAGTTCATGTCTGGAAAAATTATGTATTTAGAGGTCAGGTCCTTTACTAAGCTGACAGCTAGTTGGTTTCATGTGGCGAATAATTTTCCCTGAAATTCAGCTGGAGATTGTTTGACCCTTTCAGAATTCTGCTTTGTTTTGTTGTTATTTCTAATCCCAAATATTACTGACTGCATACCTTTTCTGGGGAGAGGGAGAACTGAGATGGATGCACTGTATTTTTTATGTACTTCTTTCTGGTAGCTCTGCCATCTTCGTGGCAGTGAACAGAACATATGACCATGAAACTTACGTAGAAAAAGGGGGATCTGTAATTTTTGGACAAAACTGTATTGAGATATACAGGGTGCTGGGCACTATGGTAAGCCCTGAGCTTCAAGGGGACCTCGGGAGTCAGAGGTCTAAATAGACATTAGGGTGAAACGTGATACAATCCATATGTAAGAGGAGGCCCCTCAAAAGAAGAAGGAGTCAAATTCTAACTGGGGCTTTCAGCAGAAGCGGCGGCTCAGGAACAACAAGGAAGAATCTATGAATACCTTGTTTAGCCTGAGAGCTCAATCCACACTTGACATTTTGGTGGTGGACAAGTGGGGATGGTCGTTCAGGCAGACGGTAGAGCCAGTGAGAGGACATGACACGTCAGAAAATTACAGCTACGCAATATTGCTGGAGCATCGTTTACAAGGAGGGAGAGGTTACCCCTCAATAGGATTCTGAGCTTCACTTTCACATAGGCTTACATGTCTATGCATTATCATGCTTCTTTGAGAGTTTGATAATACTTAAGGGATGCATAAAGATCTTGAAAAGTACAAGGTCTCATTCAAGTCTATGAGACTTAGTTTCTTGGCTTATGAGGTAGTTGGGAAACATTAGGCCTTATTCTCTCAAATGCTGTAAGTTATTTATTAGCGGTGATCTAGTTTTTAGGTTAATTTGCTTTTGCGGATCCACAATGGGTCAAACACCTGCATGAAAAGCCTAATATGTGCTTCTCATTCAGATAATTTGACTCTGGGTCCCTGATGGATGTTATGTGAAGCAGGAGCTCCTTAGCAAAAGATTTTACAAAATGCTTGGTTAAACAAAGTTACAAAGGCTTTCTTTCTGTTGGTCAGCCCAACCCTTTAATGAGCCAAAGTACATTATCATCTCCAAGAGGATGAGACATTTTCTGAAATTATTTGTTTGTGAAAACTTTTTTCACAAACCTTTTGTGAAACAAGTGTTCTCTAGAATGTTCTCTGATGAAGCCGCTCTTGAGATTTATTTAAACAAGTCTTCTGATTGTACATCGAGTGGAATTTCCTTCATCAAAAGTTGTGCCTACTTAGTTACTCAAGTGCCAATGAAGAGGGTAAAAATCAGTCCATTCAGCAAACACAAAATGTGTCCCCTACTAATTATTTGACGTCATGTTGGTGGAATAGAGGGTCGCATTCCTCCCAATCTAACTGGTCACTTTTGCAAAGACAGAGCCCCAGCCTCTGGTGGGCAGCATGGGGTCTGCCAGGAAGGTTCTGGCAAAATACAACTCTTCTTGACCTTGTACCATTTAAAGTCACAGAGCTATTAAAGCTGGATCCAAGGCATTTAGAAGAGCTGTGACTAAGCATAATGTGCCTTTTGAGGGTGACCATTCATTTGTCCATCTAATTAGCACTCAGCGCCTTTGACTGCCCACCCGTCTTTAAAAAAAAAAAAAAAAGTCTCCAGCATGTGAGGCTTCAGTGCTTGGATTGCAGGGCTCAGATGAAAATCAAGGCCTGGCCTTGTATTTATGAAGGTTTCTTCTTTCCACTACGTCTTGCCTATTTCCTCAGCCCTGTTCTCAGTAATGCCTGTCACAAAGAGCCCTATAAATTTAGCATTTGCAGCTATAAGTTTGTCATTCTTTTCTTGAAATAAGATCAGGGCACTCTTATAAAACAACAGAAGGCTGAATGTGAGAGCAGCCAACATATTGTTGACTGATTCATCTGGGGCATTTAGTTCTTCAAAATGGAAAAACAAAATAGTGTATAAAAAGCAAACACAGTAAATTAAAAGAATGTTATTCTATGCATAGACAGCTGTTTTAATACTTGCTTGGTAAGGTCAGATGACTGACCCACTTCTTGTAGGTTAAAATATGTCTTCCTTTAAGTTTATTATTAAAGACACATGGAGACATTTACTTTGGTCTTCTTGTCAGCATTGTGCCACACTGAAAAAAAAAAAACCCACCATTTGAATTTGGTTTAGATCCACTATTTGCATGAAAATGATAGTTAATTCTGTTCATGTGATTATGATTATTGTTTAGCTAAGAGGACCTTGCCATTGTTATCCCGAAGCCAGTGGTCAGTTACAGAAGACTGTACTGGTGGTAGCTGTTTGCTTTTAAGGAACTGCACGGCTCTGTTTCGCCAGCTAGTAAAATGAATTAACAGGAAATGGAAGATTTCGTGTCTACTTGAAGGAGGCTATAGTGATCCACTGCAGGGAGAAAGCTCCGCATCAGGCCTTCTCTGCATGTGGGACGCTCACTATCTCATTTCTTCAGCAAACATTAAGTGCCTACTCTATGTTTGGGTCTGGACCATACATTACATAATTAGAAGCTCTAGAAGAGCTTGGACCCCACAGTAGCATAATTGAAACCTCTGTTAGCTTTTAAGTCCAAACCAGAAGTCTTCTAGCCCACTTAGGGTTTGTCCACAGTCCCAAAGCTGCTAAGTGTTAGGACAAGAGTCTAAATCTTTTGCCTGGTCTCTAGCTTTCTCCATATGCTGCTTCCTTAATTTTGTTCCTGCCTGGTACCAATCATTCAGCAAGTTTTATCAAGTGGCTAGTTTGAGAGGAGTAGAGTGCTGGGCCAGATGGCCCTCCTGTTCCTCTGGCTGTGCTTTGAATGTCATGGATTCTCCAGCCAGTCTCTTCCTGTCTGAAATCCTTAAAGCCCAAAACCAATTCTATTGAATATTTCATCTTAGAACATGTCATTCTGTTTTATTACATTCATGTAATTGCATTACACCACACACGTAATAAATATCTGTTGAGTGAATGGCCGATAGAATGAATGAATGATCTGACCAGATGCCGACTCAGGACAGTGCTCATTCTGCCCCTTCTGTGATGTGTGATTATCTAGCTATAGCTCACATTGTGTCCTGGCGATGGGGCCCTAGGTACCTTCTAGTGCAACCCATTTATACAGGGTAACTCCAACCACAGAATGGTGTTTCCTCTTTGTAACCCCAGTTCACCAGCATTATTGCATCTAAAGGACCCCGGAAGACGTCTGACTCCTCTTCTACAAGGCGCTTCAGACATTGCAGAACACCCGGTATATGTGTCTCATCTCCAGATCTAACTTAGTTCCATCAGCTATTTCTCATATGACACAATTCCCGGATGAATCTCCATCTTGAATTCTCTTATACCAACATAGTTAATTTTAGCCACGTTCTGATGTGAGTGTGGGGCCAGAGCTGAACATTAGTATTTAAAGATGGAATGATCCGAGCACAATAAGGCCAGAATATTGTCTTCCTTCACCTGAACTTCTACTTACATATTTTTATAATTAAATATTGTACTATTTGTTTTTATATTTTATTTCTACTAGTCATGCCACTGAGTTGATTTATATGAGCTACTAGTCATCTAAACCAGTGATTTTCAACTGCAGATGATTTTGTCTTTCTGGGGATAGCTAGCAGTGACTAGAGACCTTACTGATTTTCACTAGTTGGGATGGGTGGTGATATTAACATCTACTGGGTAGAAACGAGGTGTGATGCTAAAATCTGATAATGCATGGGACAGCCTCACACAATAAAGAACTATCTGGTTTGAAATGTCAATAGTGCTTCTATTGAGAAAGTCTGTTCTAAACTATCTGTCCTTCTCATTGGCACTGCATGGAACAGACCTTGATCCTCTGCTAGTGAGGTTTCTCAGATTTTTGATAGTGAGTCAGTAGACCTGTTCTCTCCAGATGAAGCCTCCCCAGGATTGTTGTCAACCATTTCTAAGACTTCCACTGCCTTAACCTGCTGGTGATCTACACTTTGCAGTTAGACCAGTGATCCTGTAAATGAACAATGCTCTGGTTGGCATCTGACACCTAGGACAGAGCTCCCCAAAACTTCACTCTGCACAGAAATCATCTGGGGATTTTGTTAAAGTCAGGCTGGGATTTATGCAGGTTGGGGTGGGGTGGAGACTCTGCCACTCTAACACACTCCCAGGTGATGCTGAGGTGGAAGTTTTACCAATGGACTGCACTTTGAGGAACAAGACTCTTAGCAAGTTTCCTGTTGGCTTTATTTGGACAAGGGCTTTTCTGTCCCTTGGAGACAGTATGAGTGTTTGAGGCTGGGAACTCTGGCTATCACCCTGACCATGTGGTGGGGCTGGGCACTGTGATGCTATAAAGCTAAGGAAGATAGTGGTCTGCTAATGGCCAAGCAGTGTTGGTAACTCACAGGTCCTTGCGGCATTCTGTTGCAGGTTGAGGAGAAACAACAACAAAGCTATCTCCTACTTAAGAGCTGGAGATAGAAATGAGGGGAGAGCTCCCCCAGTCACGGCCTGGAAGGAATGTAATATCCAGTTGTGAGTTGGTTTCTCCAGGTTATGCATATGTTTATAAATTATCCTAGAAGTTCCTTTTCCTCTTTCCCTTTATTGTAGAGTGTATTTCTTTTAAATGACAGGTTTAATTTTTCTCCCCTCTCTGTGTAGATTTCATGGATGATGTGGCTTAATAAATCAAACTGATTCCCACCATTGTATCAAGACTCTTTAATCAGTTCTTTGAATTAATGCAATCAAACGGTTGAATTCTTACATTCATCTCTATATTTACAGCTATGTTGTGCTTTTTTATTGTATTGGAAGAGAAATATCTTCATTCACAGCCAACATAAAATAAATCTAGGCAGGTTATCTAGTAAACTGATGAGGCTATAGGGTGTGTGCTATGTGTGTTTGCCTGTGTGTGCATATGTGCACAAAATACAGAAGTCATCAGCATAGCACTCCCATTAAATTTCCTGTTGGGACATCAGATTCAGGAAGTCAGTGTTGTATCAAGTTCAGTGATAATGGTCTTGTTTTATCAGGCCATTAACCCAGGGGTTCTCAAACACGTTGAGATTATGGTGCTTCTTGATGAGTACCCTGGATTTATATATGTTCTAGTCAAGAGCACAGGATCTGGAGTCAGACTGCCCAGAGAAAATCCCAGTTCCTCCATGGGCTGGCGGTGTGACTCTGAACATCTTACTTAACCTCTCTGCACCTCCTTGGCTTTAAAATAGGGATAATATTACCATCTCTCACATAGAAGAGTTAGGATTAAAATTACAGGCATTTGGGCCCATGACAGGCACATGGCAAGTATTTGTTATATGGAGACTGTTACTATTACCCCAGGCTTCAAACAGCTGAATGTGTCATTTTCAGGCAAATCAGAAATGCTGTCTTATAGCACATTCTCTCAGAGACAGCAATAAAAGGCAGTAAGGGTATAAGAAAAATAACTAGAGGACACTCAGAAAATTGAAGAAATTCTATTTTTTACAAGGTTATTTTCCTCCCACAAATTGGGAAATTAACCCTATTACTGAGTTTGATTCCAGGAACCCAGGAAACACAGAACCCAGGGTTGTGCTGGCGCAGAGTGAGTGCATCAGTCCTACAGCACTTGTTTTCTCACATGCTTTGACTCCATAGAGACGACACACATGGAAACCTCCTTCTGATTTTACAAGGTCAGGATAGTACACTGATCAGTTCAAAATACTATGTGGGGGTATGTGGAGGAAGACCTGCTTTTTAAAACATGGTAGGCATGCACATGAATGGGTGTGTTGAATGGAACTAATGGTAGATGCATTAGGGAATGATTATTCTAATTACTAAACAATTTACAAGAGGTTTTCTTACTATAGCAAATGGCTTCCATTTCTACACTTTTTGCCAGCTTTTAACATGGTTCATAAACACAAGAGCACCATATCTTAAAACTCTGATGGCATTCATTGATCTAGCTGGACAAGCTTTTGTTAATTTGCACAAGGGAAGACTGGATTGGGATATATCAGATAGGTATGTAGACATATGGAAACAGCATGGTGTTTTAAATGTTATTTCTTGAGCTTGGGCCAGTAGCAACAGCCTTATTACTAATCAACTTTGTCATAAAAATATACTTGATATTGTATAGCACTCTACATATAAATCACTTTCACATGTATGCTTTTCATTTATTCCTCACAAGACTTGTGTGATAACTCTTAGTGACCCCACTTTATTTTTGAAAAAACAGAAGCAGAGAAGTGAAATGACTTCTAAAAGCTCATCCAACTTGACAATACCATAACTAGGCCTCAAACTAAGTTCTTCTTCCTCTGAATTTATTGGCCAGTTTGGGTGTGTTTGCATCCATGATGGCCACATGCCATAATTGTCAGCGTTCTTTAGTGGAACTCAGCACCTGCTACATTGATTCCACATTGAATCCTCATCTCTCATTTGTCAGAAGCATTTTTGTGTGTGTATGATGTGTGAGGTTGCTAGTGGACTTTGTATCAAATATCTTAGGTCAGAAGCTTCTTAGCTCTTGGAACCCAGTGGATAATCCACATAGAACTGATGGATTTGTTCTCTTTAAGGGTTTTAGGACTGCTGTATCAGTTAGCTATTGCTGGGTAATAAACCACCCTTCAAAATTAGTGACTTAAAATAACAAATTTCTATTGATTTCCCATTGTGCAGATGGACAATGTGGATTGGATTAACTTAGATTGTTCTCTGAATCCAGAGTGATCTCAGCTTTTGACCGGTCTCCCTCCCAAGTCTCACTTGGGGCCCCTGCTATGGCTTGTGTGACTGGGGACTCTTTCCATGTAGTCTTTCATCTTTCAGCAGGTTAGTACCAGTCTTGTTCACATGGTGCTTCCAGAATTCCAACAGCAGCAAAACAGCAAACCCAATGCATGAGCACTTCACCAGTCTCTGCTTGCACCTTATTCACAACTGTCTTACCAAAGCAAGTCCCACGGCCAAGTTTAGGGTCAATATCAGAAGGAAGCACCCTACGACATGGAGACAAAAAGGCTCCAACGTCTTGGGGACCATTACTGCAACAGTCTACCACACTGCCATATCCAGTGTTTCTTTCCTTCCAAACTTTTTAAGAAAAGTTATATCGTCATGAACAGCCAAGAGGTTCTTTTCTTCACTGAGATATTTCCTTATTGTTCATCCCTCAAAACTCTGTCAACTCAGTAAACCTGGCCCTTTACAAAGCGCTGGCTTCTTTCAGTGGTGCTGCCCTGCTCCCTCCCACAGGATGGCTTGGCATTAACGAATTGAAAGATTGGTCTTAGTCAGGGCTTTTCTGACTTTTTAATGGTGTGCATGTAACTTCTCCCTGTCAACTTCCCTTTCTCAAATGCATATGTTTATTTCCAATCCAGACACTGGAGTCTTCTGTTTGGGAAAGAATTTTAATGAAGCTTTATCAGGTGTGTTAAGCAATCTGAAGAGCAGCCTTTTGTGCCCAGAGGAAGATGTGTGGCAGTCAGAAGTGCCTTCAGAAAAGGGGCTGCGGAATGAAGGAAGCTAAACCTTCCTTTAATGATGTTTCTCTTTTTAAAACATATGACTTTGCATGAAAGTTTGTGTCAAGGAGTTTAGCTCATGGAAGGGGAACTTAATGATGTGCAATCTGGAGGAAGGAGCGGACACTAGATGATAATTCCCAAGCAGATGAAAGAGAATATTTCACGTTGCTGAGACACATGTGATTTCTTGGGATGCAAATAACAGAAAGAATGATGACAGTTATACCAGTTCCCTGCTTTGGGGAAAAATCACCAGCTTAGCAACACTAAATGGCAAGGCTTTTGTGGCTGAGTTCTTTCCCTGACTAATTGGAAACACATCTCTCTATTTTCCTGTCATTGAGAAAGAACTACTCTTTGGTAAGTGGTATTCAAAAGTGTACTTTTCTAAAAACTCAGTCCTGTGCTGAGCTCTTGGTCATAAGTGAATGAAAATTCTTTCTAATGCCAGAGAGCATGAATAATACTTTGGCGGAGACAGCCAGACACTGGAAAGTGACTTGTTGGTTTGGAGTCCCAACTTAGTAGAATCTCACGAGCTCTGCCTTTATGAGCTTATTAACTTGAACACATCCCTTCCCCTCTGGCCTCAGTTTCTTCACTTATCAAATAGAAGAATGGAGCAAATGATCCCAAAGTTTTTGTGTCTGCCAGAAAAGCCTGTAATTTTGAAAGAGAGACAATTATTACTTTTTGGTTTGGGATTAGGTGATTCAGAGAAGGCGGTGTGAAATACTTACTGGATTAATGACCGGAGACACTTCATAAAATAAAGCAAAACAAATTCAGGCCCATCTATCTATCCTTGTGCCCATCTAGCCATGTCCACCTATCTATCCACCACTCTCCTGTTTTCTCTATTGTTCCAGCCTAAGTCCATTTTTAAGATGAAATTGGTCATTGGGAAAAAACAAAACCTGCCATCCTGTAAGGCGAATCAATATAATATTGGATTGACCAAAAAATGTGTTATGTTTTTTTTTCTATACAATGGCTCTAGTAGCACTCAGTCATCTCTAATTTCATTCAAAACAATTTTGTTAGATTGTATTGGGACAGCTGTCATATCAGCATGCATTTTTTAAAAAAACTTATTATCAAAATTTGTGGATTTTTTGCAACCATTTTAAAATTGAAGATGGAAGAATATACACAACATTTTTTGCATATTATGCTTTGTTATTTAAGAAAGGTAAAAACACAACTGAAACACACAAAAAAGATTTGTGCAGTGTATGGAGAAGGTGTTGTAACTGATCAAATGTGTCAAAAGTATCTTGCAAAGTTTCTTGGTACTAGTGACATTTTGGCCAATAATTCTTTGCTGTGGGGCTCTCTTATGCATTGGAAGATGTTTAGCATCACCCCTGGCCTCTACCCACTAGAAGCCAATAGTAGGAGATAGCTAACATACTCAAAATATCCAAATCAACAAGGTTATTGGTGAAAATGAAAAAATGTGTCTTTTATTTTATAGAAAAAAAACCATAATGGACTTTTTGGCCAACTCACATAGATATTGTTGAGCACTGTGGCTAGAAGAGTGATAAATGTAACAGGGCATCCAGAAAAATTGGTAAGCTCCTATCTTCTGCAGTTTACTGGCAGAGTCTAACATGCTTCAGATGGCATGAAAGTAATATATTGACAAATGGGGGTTCCATAATAAGAAGTATTTCCATAGGGCTTAAAAAAAAGAAAGAGAGGCCCATAACCTCAACCCTGTGATTGTCATTCGACCTTAGCATGAAACACAAGAGAGGAGAAAAACCAGCTTCTCCTGAGGAACTTTCTTTGGAAAGCTGTGATGTCCCTTCACTGGGATGTAGGAAAGAAGTCATCTGTCTCTCTGTAGCATGCCCTTCCCTTTCCCTCTCTTCTTCCCCTAAATGCATTTTCTTTCTTTTTTCTTTTCTTTTTCTTTTTCTCCTCTTCTTTTAATTGTTGTTCAAGTACAGTTTTCTGTCTTTTACTCCCATCCCAGCCAACCAAGTGCATTCTCTCTGCCTTTCTTTCTCCTAAGCTCCAAGGGCCTTTCTTCTTCCTCTGTAACTTGCTTCTTGAGTCCACGTAGCATAGCTGGCTCACTTCTCCCATGGCTCCCCTCTTCTACCTCTGTGATTTTCAAAATGAACATTTGCTTGCTTTTGACGAAAAATGTTGTTGAACCTATATGAATATATTTCATGTAAATCTTGGGGTGAGAAGGCAGACTAGAGGGGGTGCCTCTCTTGTCTCTCTCAGATAAAGATCTATCATGCGTTTTGATGTAGACTCAATTCTTTACACAAATCCCATCATCCACCACAGACACTTCATTTGATTCCAAGTTCAGTAATATCAAGTAAAGTTTCCCAGACTTTAGTGGCTTAAAATGAAAGAGAATCATGTTTTTCTATCTGAAACTGGAAATCCAAAGAATTGCTCAGTAAAAATGTTCAGGCATTTACCTTGTGGCTCAGCTACAGGAAATTGGGAAATTTGGGTCAGAAGCTTTATTCACATTCCAAGTTGATAAAGGGTGGGAAAGATTGAAGAATTGTCCGAATCATAATGCTACCGAGAAGGTTAGAAAATACAGTATTATTTTTCCCTAAATTACTTTGGGATGGGAGGAGGAGAAATTGTCAGTATAGTGTAGATGGCCTAATGTGGGTTCTTCATGTTAATGGTTCCAGTAGATAGATTACATAAGTCTGGAGTTGCTAGTCCTCATCATTGCAAAGAAATTCTAGGTGGCAATTGATTGATGATAGGATATCCAGATTTTTGCTACTCTAAATGGGGTCCATAAACTAGCAGCATTAGTATTACCTGGGAGTTTGTTACAAATACGTAATCTTAGACTTCCCCGTTTCAGACTTATGAGCCCCCATCCCAGACCTACTGAATCGGAATTCACATTTTAATGAGACTTCCAGGTATCTCATATGCACACAGAATCTGACAAGCACTGTCCTAGATAAAAAATTCATTGGGATGATGCAAGGCATATATCCTCCCAATATTCTAGTTGATTGAAAGACGCATATCTGGATTTGTTACTTGAATCTGTTGGTGATAGCCTAGAAGAAAGTGATTTTAAACTTCCAGGAACTGAACCCCAAAATGGGGCACCCCAGCCTACCTCTTCTGCCTCACCTACCAGATATCAACCATTCCAGCTACCCTTACTTTCTTACACTTTCCTGAACAAGTTCCTCTTTAGGACTCTGTGCATTTGCTTGTGCTCTTCCCACTGCCTGGGATGCTTTCTTCCTCTTTCCTTACTTAGTGAACTCTTGCCACCGCTCCCAACCTCGTTCACTGTCGTCTCTTCTGGGACACACTCCATGTTTTCCCCAGGTATGATCAAAGACCCTATCTTCTGTGCATTTATCCCCTGTTAAAGTACGTTAGACTAGGATAGTAGAAATGTCCATTTCCCATTCTTGACCGTGAACTCCTGAGGATTTGAACTCCTTCTTATTTCCTCTGTATCCCTGGCTCCTGATACAAAGCAGGCATTCAGTCCATACTTGACTATTCAGTCCATGCATGACTGAGTGAAAGTACAGGTGATTTGACTGGGAGTGCCTTCTTGGGGTATTCTGGGAATTTCTTGTTCTTCAGGCAGCTGTTTGGGCTGTTTTTGTAACAGATGTCTAGATCCATGAGGCTTCTGAGTTGCAGACTGGGTCAGGACTGAATAATATCATCAAGTGGGCCGAGACCATCCTAGGGTCTCCCAGTGCCTGCTTTCTCCCTTCATGCCTGGCACCTTTGTGATGCTGCTGGTTGCTCTAGATTCTCATAAAGTTTCTGCACTGAGGCTTGGGCAACATCCTGTGTCACCAATCTCCACCCCTCCTAAGTCAAAAGCTACTTCTCTCCTTAAGGGGCCAACTACCATCAAGAGCTCCACATAAAGTGCTTACATACGTCGTCATGTTTAGCCCCCACCACAGTTCTGTAAACATAGGTGCCTTTATTTCCAGTTTATATGGCGGAGACTACAGCTCACAGTGGTGAAATAATTTGCTCATAGCAAGGTAGGTGGTGAGGCAGAGCTGAGATTCAAACTTGAGCCTGTCTGGCTCACTAATTGGTACTTTGAAATGCTGCTCTGTACCACAACGGAGGTAATGAATCAGCCGGAGAAACCTATGCAGGTGCTAACCTACCAGTGTACATAATTGATCAAAACACTTGTTCTGAATAGTGCCCTGTTTTAGATACATTTTACCAGAGAGAAGAGAATAATTACAAGTGTCCACAGTAGATTCCTCTATCTGGTCGATTTTAACTTTCTAAAGCTCAGACCAGCCTTTAGGGTACTTTGTTCCTAAGATTAAGGGCCACTGCCACCAGACTCAGCCAGTTCGGGGATCTTACATCTTTGACGCCATGCAAAGGGGATGGGACTACCACTTTGCCTTTAACTTTGTCCTATTAATTGAGACTGATGCCACAATTTTATTGATTTGTATATTTTATTTTTGGTATGGGGATGGGGTGGTCATTTGAAAAACAGTGCCAAGGATGTATTTAAACTGTCATTTAAAAAACAGTGCCAAGGGTGTATTACTCCCTCACCAGATAGTACGTGTTTAGTAGAATGTCTGTTTACCACCTAACCAATCAGCTTCCTCCATTATCTCACCTTCTCCATTCCCTCTGCAAGATATCCTGACCGCTGCCCACACTTCCTCTACTATGTCCACGCACTTCATTCCTCTCTCACCAAGATACAGTTGTGATTACTCCCAAACTTGTTGGTGCCAGTTTTTCTGGGAAAGTATTATAAACAGAATGTGATCAAGTATTACATAAATCAGTGAACTGTGGGTACAAGACAAAAGGAGCTGCTGTTTTTATGAACACCAACCTAAACGCTTTGGAAAGAGTTCATAAAGGAAATATTACTCAGGAGGGAAAAAAAGGACAGACAAATGGTATGAGGGCAAGAAAGCTAAAAAATTCTAAAGAAGCCTGTGCACAGTCTATCTCTTCAAGGATCTTTTAAGCTCCATTCCATTTTAAAGAAACCCAAACTTGATGTTGTGGATGACATTTCATAAATATTTCAGGTCAAAAAAAACAAAACAAAACAAAACAAAGTGGCACTCTATTCCAAGGGCAGCCAGCAAGGAAACAAGACCTCACTCCCAGAACCCAGTGGAACTTGGTTCTATCCACAGCCTGAAGGAGCCTGGGAACAGATTCCCCACCAGAGCCTCCACAATTGAACCTAGCCCAGCCAACACCTTGGTTTTGGCCTTGGGAGACTAGAAGCAGGGGATCCAGCTGAGCCTTCTGAACTTCTGACTTATAGAAATAGGAGATAACAGGTTTGTGTTGTGTTAAGCTACTCGATCTAGCGTAATCTGTTACAGCAGCACTGGAACACCAACACAGGAACTGTCAACTCCACCCCCATTTGCCTATATCAGCATCATCATTCCTGTTTTTTCTAAGACCTTCTTCATTACACACTTCCCAGCCTGTCATTTTGAGCCCTGTACATCAGTGCGGCCTCCGCATACCTTTCAAAACTTAACCTCCAGACAAACCCTCTGCCCCAGCCATGTCCTTGGCTTCACAACTGCCTGGACTTCTAGAAGTCCAGGCAGATGTGATCTTTTGGGGCAGGTCATTTCCTTCTGCAAACTCCATTCCGTAACCACGGCAGCCTCCAGAGGACTGACTGACTGTGTTGCCCATTCAGCTTCTGCCTTGTCTGGTAGTGCTGGCTCTTCTCGCTGTTTTCTTTTCTCTCCAAATTGATGGCACACTTTTTAGCAGCAGGGAGCATGCACATGCGCACTGAGGCGTTCTATTTCCTCTTTACGTCCAGCACAAGAATGAGCACAATCTGCATGACCATAAGCTTCCTTGAATGATTGGATTTTACCTCAGAAAGCTACGTGATCTACATGAACACCCACAGAGCTCTTCTGTGGGTACTGGTTCCTATCTGGGGCCCTTGCCTCCAGGCATGACTCTTTCAATGTCAAGACAATGATTTAGTATCTTCTTCAGTGTCTTGTAAGTAACCTCTTTAAACGATCTTGGTACCCAGCTTGTGTTCCAAAGGTGTATGTCTCCCTGAACACAGAGCCTAGCCCTTAGGTTTGTGGCTGCTTCCAATACTGAGATGTCATCTACAACACTTTGTGAGCATTGACATGGGTCCCCTGTATGTAAGAGGGGACCTGCAGCACCACACCAGCACAGGAGGACACCACCCAGGGAGAGCTGGCAGGGTGCCGGGGTGAAGAATAGTAGCCAGGGAATATATTGAAAGCATCTGATTTTTTTCCCCCACTCTAGCTATCTATTCTTCATTCCATGCTAATGGGATAATTTGATCGATGAACGCACTGGGAAAAGGCAAGAGAGGCATAAAAAAAGTGTGTAAGCACACAGCTACAAATGAGTGGGCAGATTTACCACCTTCTCCCCAGAATCAAATCTGTCTGCCATCCGCACTGGGTACGAGACAGGCAGATCTGAGCTTTGGCTTAATTACACATAATTTGGGTGACAGCTGAAATGCAAACCTAAACATTCAATCAGTTAAAGATACACAAAATTAAGCATTTCACACAGTGTCCAACCCCTTCAATCTTTATTAATACTTTAATTATGTTAATTATACCATGGTTTCAAGCTCTGCTACTACAACAAGCAGCGGGTGGAGGTGAGGGAAAAGGCAGTCCTCTGAGCAATGCAGCTAAGTAATGAGTACATTTGAATTAAAAGTATGAATGGAATGCAAAGTAGCACAGAAACACAAATACATAATTCAGCAGTTTGCCCACCCTGTTCACATTCCTTTACTCCATAATGATTGGCAGTGTTCCTGGAGGGCGGGCCCAAGTCTGACTCACTCTCTAAGTGCAGTGTATATATAGTAAGTGCTCAGTTAACATCTATGAAGTAATCTGGAATCAAAGGTGGTGACATTGTATCTGTAGAGACTGAATGAAGAAAACAGATATTTGTGAAATGTTTTGAAGGTAGCAGGGACCAAAATTATTGTCAACAGTTGTTTGTGGATGGAGGGAAGTGGTGTCGGGGTAGGATGAGGGAGTGGTGGGGGTGGGATTGGCTGAAGAGAGAAACCACTTACAGAAAGTGGTCAGGCATGCCGAGGCTCACCATTGCTTCTTTGAAATTATTTCAGTTCTCTGGGATCATTTTTCCCCCTCTGCCTCTAACGAATGAAAAGGAGATTGGGTCTTAATTATTTTCAAATTGTGTTCTCTTGGAATCCATAAAGGTACATCAGGAACTACATTATGTGTGTGTGTGGGAAGGTAGGAACATATTGAGGGAACTACTCTACTTTTATTTACTATATATTGGATGTCTGAGGTTTTCTTTGTAAAAGTTGATAAAAAGTGGTTTGAAAACTCCTAGCTGTGATGTGCTTTTAAAACTATGCACCCACTCACAGAGCAGTCTCCTGGGCCCCGCCTGTGCTGGGGGTCTTCCACCATGATCCAGCACCCCTGCTGTTCTGCTTTCTTCCTGGGAATTGGGGTCCTCCTGGATCATCTACTTTTCTAGCCCTCATGTGATTTTATGTCTTGTCTCCTATGTCTTTGCTTATCTTGTACCACCTGTCCAGAGGTCCTTCCTCCCTCTCTGAACCTAACAGCAGGATAGCTCACTAAGCCTGGGTCTGGGAAGTCTTAGACTGCACTAGTCAATGGTGCTTTCTCCTCTTTCTGAATTCCTATGGCTCTCAGAGTCTCCCAACTTCTCCCCCACCTTTTTTTCCCTTGCGTGTGAGTCTTAGTTCTTGACTAGATTATCAGCTTCTCCAATTAGGAGCCATTCAGTTGTCTTTTGTGGTTTCTCTCTGTCTTTGCCTCACACTGGACACAGATGACTACTGAATAAATCCTACTTACCTTACACATCTAAGAAGTATTGGAAATGGGGGTTAACCACATAAAATCATGGAGTAATCTAGCAAAAGAGAATTCAGTTGTCCAAACTAAAATAGTCAATAACTGTACTCTAGGTTTTTGACTTCATAGTTTACTGAGCTGAAACAAAAATGTCATTTGACTGACTTGTGCAAGATATGTTTTTAGGCTTCAGTAGGCTGACATGTACAAAATCATCAGTTGTTTTTAACATTGCAAGAGAAAACCTTGGAGATCTGTACATATGAAGTAGAAATGCACTGCTTACTTCAGAGAGTTTCTTGGGTTTGTTCTTGATGACACCTGGCTCTGTGACTAACCCTTTTGCCAGGTAGCCTTAGCTAAGCTAAGGATCTTCAGAGCCATACCAATCATCCTTATATTCTCTGAGATCATCAACGTAATTCTTCATGGAGCACAGAATTGGCATTGAGCCTCTTCATCAAGGTCTTGGTGGCCAACCCAAGTTGTTATCTTGTCACTTTTTAATCATGAATCCCACAAGTTCTGAGCAGGGGAGCTAATGTTAAAAAGGCACTACCTCAGGAGCTTCTTCGTCCAGAATCAGAAAAGCAAAAAGTTCTTGATATCACAGGACCTCAGAGAGTATCAAAAGGAAACACAGCCCAAATCCATTAATGGACAAATATGGACTGATAATTCAGCCCGTATGTTGTGTTTTTTAGAGCGGAGAATACAGAAGGAACATGGGGCATAATTTCTGCCCTGCAGATTTCTCTGTTTGCGTGGCACAGAACGTATAAACACAAAAATACTGTAAAATAATGTAAAACATGGTGAAATAATAACTGTGGTTCCAATGTATGGTAGGAATTCAGAGGATGGGAAGATCACTATGGAAAATTTAGAAAGGGTTAGGCTTTCGGATGAGAGCTGCATGGACACCCTGGGCCACCAGAAAGGCAAACAAGTGGGTCCTGGAGCAAATTAAACCTGAAACATCACTGGAGCCCCAAGTGGCAAAATGGAAGCTGTCCCACTTTGGGCACATAGGAGAAGGCAAAGTTCTTTGGAAAAGACATTACTGCTGGGGGTCGGGGGGAAGAAGCAGCAGGAAACAAGAAAGCCCAAATGGGAGATGGATTGACTCCATAAAAGAACCAGAGGCATGAGTCTAGAGGAGCTGAGCGGGACATGGCAGACATCACTCATTCACAGGGTTACCAGGAGGTGGAGCTCACTCAACAGCATGTAACACACACAAGCTGTTGTGCCCAATTTCTTCATACACAAAGATTCTTTTTATAATATCTTCTACTCATGGGCCTCCATGTTTGGGGGGTAAAGTGTCTGCCAAAGTACATCGACTAAGCAATACTACATACAAAGCCCACTCAAAATATGAGCATTGCCAATTCGTCTTCCTGGCAAACAAAGAAAAGATAACTATGAGGTCCACACTGAATTAATGGTAATTTCAGCCAAGAAGCAAAGACACTTTGTGTTTTCAGTAGCCTTTGTATTTTATTGCAAGTGAGTATATGTTTTGATGGACATTTTTGGAGACCGAAATTCATTTTGAGAGAACCCATTTACCACATTTGGGGGACTACTAGGGGTCTGCAACCCATATTGGCAATCCTGAGCCAAAGGGTGTGATACAAGACAGCACAATGGAAAATGATGGTTCAATTTGATACATTCATGGAAGTATCATATGTAAGAACTCACAAAACTAGAAAGGAAAGGAAAGTCAGGTGGTTGGTCCTAGAATGGTCAGCAATGGTACACTGCAGGGATTAAATTTATGGACATTACCGTGACCTCCTCCCTCCCCCATTTCCTGACCAAGTCCGAGTTATTGCAAAGTCTGTGTCACTTCCCTCTATGCTGATCTTGGTCTTTTACCATTTCAACTACTTCTACCATGGTTACGAGCACATGCCATGGTTACAAGCAACTGGGTTGCAGGCCAGTTCCCAACATGGGGCACATGTGAGACAACCATACATTGATATTTCTCTCCCTCTCTCCTTCCCTTCCCCTCTAAAGATAAATAAAATCTTTTAAAAAAATAGGTTCAAGGATGTCATTAGCCAATTTGAAGACCTATTTTGCATTGGCATCTCTATCACCATCTACCCCCAAAGGTGTATCCTTCTGTCTGTGATTGAGACTGTAACAGGAGATCAATGTGTGTATACCTTTGAGTTATGAATGGAAGACAACTGACTCTGTGATTTCTCTCAACATCTTGGTTGTATCCATTTAATAAAATTAAACCATGTATCACTTGAGAAGATAAGTAATTATCTCAGTTAGTTGTTATCTCCTCAAATTCAAACACATGACATCAGGATTTCTCTTCAATGGCAAAGTTATAGATGCAGTGGTTAATTCAACATCTTTTCTAATCCAATTAGCTTTCATTTCCTAAATAGAGGTTTTTAACCTGAAAGTGGCTTTGAAACATTGTTTCTTTTGGCAGTCACCTATGAAAGAAAAGATAATGTCCCATCAAAGGATCCTCTAACAGTGAATAATTATTCTTTGTTTGACTGCAAATGCACATTCCTGAAATAATATATTCGTAAGTTTCATAAATTATTTCAAGATGTATTAAAGAGCTTTGGAAATAGTTCTTCTCCCTACAGGAGGTTGCCAAGAATATGTTTTGTCCTTTAAAATTTGAAACAAATTATTATTCACTGGGGAAACATCACCAGAGCTTCCCCCAGCTCCGGCTGACAGGGACAATTTGAAGTAACCTGTTAATGGTAATGCTTTTAAAATTTAAAAATATTCTAAGCGGAGTAATTTTTTAAAATTAAAACCATAGCTAAGGGGATTATCTTGGAGGTCATGCAAAGTTAGGAGCCCTATACAATTACTTGAATCAGGGCCTGGATTCCAGCTGCCTGGGTTACATGTTACATCATGGGCCCGTGGAGGTGAGAGAGGCAGATATGTCTCCAGTTGAATATCACCTAAATGCTTCCAGGCATAATTCTCCGGAGATTTTTAGTTTGGCCATAAAATACAGCATAATATAGCACAAAAGCTACTGTACTAGAGGTTAGGAACATGGAGTTCAGTCCCAGAAGTCACATAACATTTTGAAGAAACGCTATTTCCTCATCTGTACAATGAAGGAGTTGGTTTAAATAATCTCCCTTATCCTTTCTAACATGAACATTTCATGCTGTTACTATAAGGTGTTCCTTAACTAAATATTTATGGAATGCCTGCTGCATGCAAGCCATTTACTCCATGTGACATATACTAGCCAAGGACAATTGCTGTCCACTTGGAATATCATTTCCAATAGCTCACTTTTTGCTCCATCTGGTGAGTAACATCCACATTTTTGAAGGATTGTTGAGTAGTAGTTGTGGCATGGGGCAAGCTTCATTTCTCCATTTGAACTGAAATCTTTTTGCAGAAAGCAAGAAAAAGAGAAGGTAAAGAAAAGTAACATTCACTTGGACACTCACAATGTGTGAGGAGCTGTACTGGGTGATTTCATAGCTTCGATTATCTGTTATTGGCATCAGATGCAGTGCTGGGAACACAAGAGCTCTCAGTAAATTCCACCTGGATTGAATGGAACCACCTGCTGCATAACTAATGGGGCCAGAGCTTAGGAAATTGGTTTCTTTGCAGCTGTTCTTACAACCTGCCTGTTCTTCTTCTTCAGAAACCTAATTCTAAAATATCTTCTCACAGCCAGTTAAAGTGGCCAATTAGAAGCATTTGGGTGAGAATGTGTACATAAGCGGATAGTTGGGGGACACCAGCCAG
>PVKM010009914.1:0-35931 GCA_004027735.1 Carollia perspicillata | reverse complement strand
TATTATACCTGCTTAAGCTCACAGGAACACCAAGTTCACAAAATGCTTTCCAACCTTGGATGAAATGCCTTTTCAGTCTTAGCCAAGACACAGCAAGATTCAGTCATCTTTATTTCCACCCAATGATTCCTGGATCAAACATGTTAATTATATTTTATCTTCCAAAAGGGAACTACAGAAGAGGGACACTGTTGCCAAACGAAGCTACCCTCCTTACCTCCAAATTGTCCAATTTCTAATCAGTTCAGCATGGGGAACAGGTTTGAAGTGCAAAAAATATTATCGACGGTGTATTCTAAGCTCTCTGCATGTGGTGACTTAATCCCCACACCATCCCTATAAAGCAAGTACTGTCGTTATCCCCATTTTGCAGATGAGGAAACTGAGATACAGAGAGGATAAGTGACTTGCCCAAGATGATACAGGGCATAAGAGGTACATCTGGTATTTAAATCCAAACAACTTGGCTTTGGAGCCTTGCTCTCAGTGGTGGAAATAATCTTCTGTCCTTTGTAAGTGAACTTGATGGTGACAGTCCTACCTGTAGAAGATGTGTGCCTTGAGGTGTTTCCTCCAGGACTGGAGGTATTTTTAACTGATTCACCTACACTCATTCTCCCAGGCTCATTCGCCACCAATAACTCATGTTTTTAGATGCCTGCACAATCGTGTATAGAAAGCGGCTGATGGCCCCTGCAGGGGCCAACCTCTTTGGCTCAGACAATAAGCACTTATGAACAATTCTGTGCCGACTAGAAACCAGAGCTGCTGCAGGAATGTAGCAGAGGCTCCCGGGGTCTGTCTGTCCACCCTGATGTCACAGGTTTCGCCTTCCAAAAACCATACAAACAGGGTTTCAGATACAAACACGTGTGACTAAATGTCTTCACCACTTGTGTCTGGCTTACAACTGTCCTGTTAAACATCCATTTCCTTCCAATCTTTGAAAGTTCCCCACTGATTCTGAGAGTTTTCAACGCTATTCCTGTACAGCGATTTTGACTCTAAACATGACTGGTGGGCTAGACCAGGGCAGAGTGATTCATCCCGAGAGATTCTGGGGGACAAAACGCTTTCAGGGAGCGGGCTGTAAAATGCTATTAACTACTAACCAACAACAACTAACATGTGTCCCCGGTTAACCTGTGCGCTTTCCCAATCATTTTGCATGAATAATCTCATTGAAATCACAATTTTTTTTTACTCAGGAAGAAAGTGAGTCACAGAGAAGTTAATTGACTTGCTTAAGGCCACACAGCTAATAAGTAGCAGAGCACAAAAAAACGAAAAGTGTGGCCTTTGAGGAAGGACATGGAGAATTTTATCATTTCCAAACACACGAGGCTATGGGGAATACAAGATAATAGAAATCCAGTCCCCGCCCCCAGGAGCTGACATCCTAACAGAGAGGATATAAACGATGCAGAAGTCACTAACTTGGTGCCACCAGTGTTTATTGAGCACATACTACACGCTGGTCACTCAAGGGACTGGGGAGATAGCAGCCTCACAGAGCGCCCAGTCTACTGGGGAGACAGACAGAAACTAAATAAAAGAATATTGTAAATAACAATGATGTGAGGTGAGTGCCAAACTGTTTTATAGAAGGAGATTAGAGAAGGCTCATCTGCGGCAGTAATAGCAGTGAGACAGTTAATACTTAGGAAAGTGCAACCATTTTCAGGAGTCTGGGACTGGTCCATGAAGCCCTGGGATCTGTGTACCTGTGCTCCAGGTGGGCTGGAGAGTGGGGCAGGAGAGGGCCCTGTCCGGGCAAAGATATTAGAGTGGGCATGCAGGGCTGGGCCTGGTGCTAGTGAGAGTGGCCAGTGGCTCCAGCTGACCACCACATGGACTGTGAGCAGGATGGAAAGGAGAAGAGTTTGGAAATGGACGTGTAGCAAACACTGGAGAAGGAAAGTCTTCTACCACCTAATGTCTCTTATGCTTGACCTTGACCCCTCCTCCTGCTGTCTTTGTTCAGGCTCACCCTCCAACCCTGTCTCAAACTGTAGTCAGAGGGATATTCTCAGAAAGGCAAACCTTCCACTCCGTGACCCTCTGCTGCCCCCAAACTCCTTCACAGACTGGGCATCATTTTCAGGAGGAAGGTGCAGATTCCTTAATGCTGGCACCTGGGGCCCCTGGGGTCCAGCCCCACCCGCCCTCCACCTCCTCGTTCTCCTTCAGGCTGCTCAGCCTCCCGGAGCCCTCCCTGTACCCTGCCCAGGACTGACTGCACTGCAGGGGCAGGCATTTCTCCTGGCCTGTGTCCCCACCAGACTCTGCACAGCCTGCACCCCCCCCCACGCCCCCGCTCAGCCACTCCCGGGACCAAGTTTATGAGAGAGCCAGGGAGCAGCTTGGCCCCCGCCCTCTAACGCTGGTGCTGCTGCCCTGTCTGCCAGCCCTCCCTTCCCCTCCCTCCTGCCCTGCTTGCAATCTGTGCCCTGCTTCAGCGCAGCAGAACTTTGTGGAGAGGAGTGTCTCTAGGTGTGGGTTCCCGGACTGATTTGTATCTGTTGCTTTGCTGCCTTTCTCTCAATCGTGTTCACCGGAGACCACAGTTCCCTGTGTGTATGCCCGTCCCACAGCCTGCTTTCGCTGAGGTAGAAATCATCTATCTGCATCTTCTTCCCTTCGCCCCAAGCCCCCCACAACTTTGGAGAAAAATCTTTTTCATGCCGCATTGCAAAACATGCTGTTATTGGTGTTTCCTTTGCTTGCCATGTTTTCTTGGCATTCCATTCCTCTTGCCTGCCAAGCACACTTGACCTGTGGACACGTAATGGTCACGCCAGCACCAGTCAGTCCCCTCCAAGCTGTCTCATTCGTGCCAGGCACGCACAGCACACATTTTCAGGAGATGGGAGTGGTGTGACGAGGGAGGATCAGAGGCCCAGAAATACGGCAGCAGGGCCCTTGGCCTCCAAGCAGAACTGCAGATTAACTGTTAAACCGGAAAACACCCTTGGGGAAGGCAGACACAGCTTTCAAGTACCTAAGAACACAGATTTAGTGACCCAAAGACTAAATCCAGATAGATAAAGGAAAATACTTTTCTCTGGGGAACCGTGAGCTAATCTGGTGGTTTATGGTGCATTCATAATGGCAAGAAAATGTGAGGCTAATATTATAACTAACAATTAAATCAATTTCTGAAAGGCATTTGCACAAAACACTATTCGTTCTCCTAGCCACCATTTAACAGGCTGGTAAAAGTTCAACCACTTGGCAGATGAATGCTTAGATGTTAACCATTTTTCATCCCAGGCAACAGACTGGAATCACCAGGGCTTGGACTGAATTAGGCAAGGGTAGAGGCTAAGCATCGGTGGGTCGTGAAAGCTCCCCAGGTGATGCTAATGAGCAGCTACAATTCAGAACTCCTGATGTGAAAAGCCAGCACGTTCAAAGATCTTTAGTACCCAGCGTATTTACTCCTGAGCAGAAAATGCAACCGCCATGCCCTACCATTCTTCCTTCCATCAGGTCTGAATGCTTTTCCCAGGAGATGGGACTACTTTTCAAAACGTCAGACCAGGATTGAAGGAGTGCGTTCTGTCACATTACATCGCTAATTTTACATAAGCCACTGCCCCGCTGGACGTCAGAGCAGAGAATGAGGACACCCGCCCCTTGCACAGCACACGTTCCCTTCCTGAGTCTCTCGTCCAGGTGTCCGGTGTCGAGGTCACTCCCGTTTTAACCTGCCCATCTGCCCCCATGGCTGTGCCTTCTCATTCCTGTACCCCTTAACTCCTGAAGACTCCACAAATATTTGTTTTGCCTACTTTCCTGGTCCTGTATAAACAGCAAATAACACTAACAGCACATCTGAATTCTTAAATGGCGTTCTGTCAATAAGAGCTTCTCTTCTGGCTAAAAAGTGAGTTAATATTTTATCTTAGTGTGAGACAGAAAGTGACCAATCAAAGCACCTGTACTGAATGCTCAGGTGAATTGAAAGGCAAGGGTGAAAAATAAAGGGGTACAGTGCACAGATCCCCAGGGATCTTACCGTCCAGGCCTGCGGGGTGACAGACTACAGCCACCCCTGGCCAAATCTGGCCACCACCTGTCTCTGTAAATAAAGTTTTATTGGAACACAGGCATTTTAAAATATATATATATGTGTGTGTGTGTGTGTGTGTGTGTGTGTGTGCATGTAGTCTATACCTGCTTCTGCACAGCAATGGCATAGCTGAGTAGTTATGAACGAGACCATCTGGCCTCCTTAGCCTAAAAAACGTACTATCTAGTTTTTTATAGAAAAGGTCTGCCAGTGCTGATCCAAACAATGACTGTGTGTGTGTGTGTACACTCACCATCCTTTGAACAAATACATTGATGTGGTGCGCACTGTATTAGGCCCCAGGGAATGCATTAGTGTAAAACAGAGAGGATTCCCGCCTCTAGGAGGCCCACAGTCTACTGAACTGTCCATCACTCCTGAAAATAAACCAACACCCAAAAGGAGGCCTGTGGAAAGGGGAGGAAAATGGTTGAGGCTGGGGAGACCCATGGGTAACTACTGTCAAATTGCCTGTGAACCACAGAGGTGGACTCTTAAGTTGAAGTGGGTGACGAGGAGAGAGGGGCAGGCCTTGGCAAAATCAGAAAGAAGAAGCAGGAAAACCAAGGTCATGGATGAAGGGAGAGCAAATGACAGGTGGACTGCCTCCCAGGATGTGACATGAGGGGGCAAAGGGCATGATTTGCTCACCACTTGTCCTCCATGCCGAACCTGAGGCTCTGTGAGGGTGCGGGCAATGTTTATGTGACTCACCCCTACCCCCAGAATTAAGCAACATGCCTGCCATAGAGAGGCTGCCTGATGAACATTATTTAAAGAATTAAATGTTAGATGAGTAAACGGATGTCTTGGATATAAGGTCAGATATATTATAAGCCAGCTGAGCCAGGCATTTCAACCGTGATCTCTGACCTTACTCTGAAACACAAGGGTGCACGGGGAGCTAAGAAGGCTAGTGTTTATGGAGCTACCGCTGCACAACTAGTCTTTTACAAGCATGAGATCATTTCGTTTTCTTAGCCCCCCTTGTATCTGATACTTGGAGAAACTGAGATTTGAAGAGGTGAAATAACTGGCCAACACCACACAGCCAGAAAATGGCAGTCAGAATCAGACCCAAGTCTTACGCTGTTATTCTCAGATCCAAGGCTATCGGTACACGCCCATGCCTGCCAATCATTGTCACGCCATCTCCCCCATAGGGACCACCGAGACCAGTTTGGTAGCAGCGGGGACCAGGAACACTGGCTCCCACCCACGACAAGCAGAGCAGTTCCCATTTTCTCTGCTTCACACGTGGGGCTTCCTGATCTCGTCCAGCCAGTTCTTGGGGGAACAAAAAGGAATTAGAAACCACCGTTCTGGACCATGCTACTTCCGAAAATAGCACCGTCACCCATCTGTGGCTGTGGGATCGTGGTCCGTGACTCCTTCCTTCCGTCCTTACACAAGGAAGACTGGGTGACAATGCTGAAATCCTGCTATGCTTCTTGATTTTCCAGAGACAAGATTAAATAAAAATCTCATTTAATGAATGAAAATAGCTGGACCACCTTGAATGAAATTCTAGATAAAGTTGTAATTCCGTCAGTGGCAGCGAATAGGGGAGTGTGGCTAGTTCCCGGGCTGACCCCCACTGACTTGCTGCGGGACACCTAGGCTGATGCCTGCCAACAGCATCCAACGCCAGGACTCAAAAAGCAAACAGCAGCCAGTCTTTTGATCTGACGTCCTGGGAACCAGCACATGGCAGGGTTCAGGGATCTTAGTAAACAGTCCACAGGGGTCATCCACTTACCAGTAGAGATGTAACAAGTGAATATACTGATTCTCGAAGAACTCATAACTGGACACAATGCCACCTTCCTCTATGGTTTGACCATTTTTATACCAAGTTACTTCTGGCTTGGGCTGACCTGATGGTACAGAAATAAGAATGTTCTTATTACACTAAGGATTGTTACCGAAGAAACTCATAAAGCTGTAAACAAGAATGGGTCATGAGCAAGAGTGACAAGCATAATGGATAAGTCAGTGGGGGCACTGGAAAAGGTCCCTCTTATTAGTAAGAGTGCGCTGTTCAGTAAGTACCACAGGGCACGTTCTCTCCCTGCCATGGTGCTGGGCTGGGGTGCGGGTAAGGTGTTCAAAATGGAAAGCGCTCTCTCTAACCTCAAGGAACTATTAAGAAAAATTATCTAAAACTTGGAGATAAGGCAAAAATGTGGACAGTATCTTCTTTCAGTGTCATATGGGGGCAAAGGTCCATCTAAGAATTATCTACAGGAATGTACTTAGTTTCATTCAATAATTACTATGGATTAAAATCGCCAGAGTTAGTGACGTTACATGTAAACTTGCAGATTTTACCCAATAAAGCTGCAAATAATCTCTATCTGGCAGAAAAGACAACCCCATGAGTTATCGTTCAGTCCCCTGTAGAACAGTAGCCAGTGTTTTACCTAACCCAGCAATCATAACCTCATGTTCCTTTTTTAAATGGTCTATAAATACCTAATTCCTCAAATGTTCTTTGACCAGGCCTTAACACTTTCTGGTTCCCTTTTCATTCAAAGAATTGAAAATAAATCTTTGAAATGTTCATTTCATATTTGCACAGGCGTCACTTTATCTTTCTGAAAATTACGTTTTTGCAGTGCTTAGGGGTGAGGGTAAGTTATGGTGCAGAAGAGAGAAGAACAAAGTGGATCAGCAAGTGCCGTGTCTTCCCGGGGAGGAGGGAGTCTGGCGCGCCCATGTCCCAGGCCGGCAGGTGACTCGGCACACCACAGGAAGTGACCCCTGCTTCCTCTCTCAGAAGGGGCTCATCTTCCCTGGGGGTCATTAACCAGAGGTAATGCTAACAGGCCAGTCTGGTAAAGTCCCCAGGAAGTCCATTCACACCTTGGGATTTTTTTCCCCCTGGTGATGGGGCAGGAAAGTTTCCAGTGTGTCCCAAAGAGCTTTCTATCAAAACGTGCTCTATATACAGGAGGAAAGCCTGGCATTTGGAAAATTACACCCTTCTCGAGCCATCCTAGGAACATTCTTGTGTTTTCTGTCCTACTTATCTCTTGATTTTCAGGAAGCAAACCCAGAGACCACCAAGAGAAGAACTCCATGTTCTTCTGAGACCTGTGCCGTGGAGGCACCTGAGGACACTCAGAGCCACCTTTTGTCCCTGTCCACGTCTCATCTAATCTGGGGTCTCCCGGCTAGACTTCCTCTGTGCTGACACCATGAATATGTTGGGTGGCAACTACGGGTGTGCCTCTTAGCCTCCACCTCCTCGCAGGCCCTGAATAACCGGTCCCTGGGGCGAGGAGCAGACAGGCCAGCATGCAAGGACAGGTCCCTCTCCAGCAGCTGTGTGGCTGAGGCTCTTTCAGACAAATGACTAAGCCACCAAAAATGAGCTTCCCTGGAAAGCCATTGCGGAGGCTGCTGATCATAATTCATTCTACCTGTTCTCATCAGCCTGTGTGCCCCTTTGAGTCCGTTTTATCAGAGTCTTTCTTAGGGAGCATTTCATTGCGCTTTGTGTCTGTGGGTGTGTTCATGACTTTTTTGAAGAAAGTATGCATGAGCTGGGCCTGGGGAATTCTTTGGGTCTCCTGGGCGCCAATGTTTTGGACTGCTCAGGGCTCAATGGCTCTCCCAGCTTCTTCGTGGCTGACTGGTTTTTTCCCCTTTGTGAGGCACAGATCTGAATAATCAGCCAGAAATGCAACTTGCACAGAAAAGTGGTATCTGGTACCTTGTGGGTGTTTTGTTTTGTTTTTTTCCCTCCCTCCGTTTGCTGGAAACCTTCCCCCGAAAAATCCTACCCTTGTTTATAAAGCCTACCTGCTGCAGGTTACAGATTGAGAGCCACCTCCAACATTTCACAAGTGTGTGGGGACCGGTAACCACGTTTAGGGTACACCCAAACACTGGGGCTTCCGGGGGAGGCAAAGGGGTCCTACTCTGAAGGCTCGGGAATGGAGTTGTGCCTGTCCCTCTATCCAAATGGCTAGCGACCAGAGGTGTCAAACTCATTTTCACCGGGGGCCACGTCAGCCTCATGCTTGCCTTCAAAGGGCCGAATGTAATTTCACCTCTTTAACAGTTAAGGAGTAGTTGCATTTGTACAGTCCTAAAATTATTTCAGCCCTTGGATGGCAACTGCGAGGCTGCTGTGGTACCCAGGAAAATGAGTTTAACACCCCTGCTAAAGACAAACCCCAAGAAAGGGAGGGGGCTCAGCTGTGGGCTCAAAGAGGCTGAGTGCACATTCTGTACTCCAGCAACCAGACCGAAGACCAGATCTTATCTCGACTTCAGCTAAGGAAGCACCACCACGTCACAGGCTGGCTCTCCTCTCTGAGCTTAGAGAAAGGGTCGGGGGGAAGAGCTTTCTATCTGCCCTAAAGAAACTCCACCGGGGCCTCCATGGCTTCAAGAATGGAGCCATAAGCCCAGAAAGAAGAGAAAGCGTAAGGTACTAGATTCCACTTTCCTGCCCAATTATCTCACTTCTGTTTTCCTTTCATAAATAAAGCCTTTCACCTCTGGGGGTCCAACGTCGGAGGCAGCTCTGGGTTGTCCATTCTCCAGTCCACCCCTGGCCCCTGCTTGTCCTCCACTGGGCACGGCCACCTCAGTCGTAAGTTGTCACTGCTGACTAGCACTCGGGAAGAGGGCAAGCAGGGGAACACGAATTTAGCCAGGTTTGGGGCATCAGTGAAAGACGAGTTCAATAAAATGTCCTCAGTGATGTTATTCGTGCCATTCCTGTGTGGCACAGGAAATTAAGGGTAGACGATCTAGAAAAACAACCGGTGTGGGACTCGCCTAACCAAGAACCACAACGTGAAGTGAGGCTCACTAAAATGTGTTCAGGAAATGACTCGAAGAAATCCTTGAGAAAACACAAATCACAGAAGATTGACTTCCTGAGCTGGCTACTTAGCATACACTTCCCAGGTAATTTCCCCAGGCGATGTTTTAATCATGCCTTCGTGAGCCCAGACACCTGATCGGCAGGGAGACTTCAGAGGGTGGTGAGCTAGTGATGGTTACCAGATATTATGCAGCGAAGCACAGTGTCCGACTTCTCCGGAACTTTCTGGGAAAGCAACGTAGATAAGAAACAAAGTGGGCGCCTCGGGGGCCCTCCTGAGTCTGTCATCCTCTCATGCCACGGGAGTCTGAAAAATAAAAATCCCCAGGATTACCATTCGTTCTGGGTCTTCTCTGGCCTTCCCAGGAGCTGGAGAAACGGAGAAGGAGCATGGTGTTGCCCCCTGGGCTCAAACAAGGCAGGGGCTGGTGCTCACACCAGAGAGCAGGGTGGAAGTCCTCAAGAGCCAGGCTCAGTCTCTCTTAAATGGACGGGAGTGCTCTTAGGCTACCAGTAAGCCTCTCCTAGGGGCGTTGCTCCTCGTGCACTGCACTCCCCCCGAGGCTCCGGTCTGCACCCGCACCATCAATACCCGCACTAGGCAGGAACCTGGGAAGCACGAGCTCCCTGTGCGCCTGCGTGCTAACCCGGCCCTCTGGGAGCCGGTTCAGGAAGCCGCCCGGAGAAGCCATGCTGTCCTCAATGTGTGCTCCCTTGATTCTTCAAGCTCCTCCCTTTCTCTACCCCTCCACCTTGTTTTCTGTAAACCTCTACTTTTGAATCTGTTTTGCCTCCTCTCTTAATTTCTGTCTTGAGGGGGGGTCAGGAACCCCATTCACTAGTGACACTCAGACAGGCTTTCTCAAGAACACCACCGCCTACGTGGGGCAGCAGGCACTTTGTTGTGGGGTCTGTCCTGTGCACTGTAGCATGTGTGCCAAATCCCTGGCGTCAACCCACTAGATGCCAGTAGCGACCCCCCTCCAAGTGGTGACCATCAGAAATGTCTGGCCCTGGCTGGTGTGGCTCAGTGGATTGAGCACGGGCCGGCAAACCAAGGGATCGAGGTTCGATTCCCAGTCAGGGCACATGCCTGGGTTGCAGGCCAGTTCCCAGCAGGGGATGCTCAAGAGGCAACCATACATTGATATTTCTCTCCCTCTCTCCTTCCCTTCCCCTCTAAAAATAAATAAATAAAATCTTTAAAAAAAAGAAAAAAAAGAAATGTCTGCAGACATTGCTAATGTCCCCAGGTGGGGGTGGGGGACGGCCCTGATTGAGAACCCCCAGTCCTAGGGGAAGGACAGCCAGAGCCCAGAACGACCAGGAAGATAACTGCATGAGCCATGGTTGGGGCCACCTCCTCCCATTTCTCCTCCTTCTTCTTCTCCAAGTCTTTCATATTGGACTCAAAACATGCATATGCCGATTTGCCTCCAAAAAGAGGAGTTGATGGAATGCAAAGGAACCTCCAGTTGGGAGGTATGCTGAAACTGGGCGAGTGCCGCTCTGAGAGTACTAGCCAGGTGCCCTGGGAGGGTGGTGACCACCAGCACTTTCTACGAGCATGCGTTCATTGACACAAGTCGACAGGGGACATCTGGCCGGTCACCAGGGGTGGCATTTCACTCTGTTTCCTTTAAACTCCCTAAGTGGCTTTAACTTCCTCCACATCTCACAGATGAGAATGTGACGTGAGGCTTACAGAGGTTTGACACTTGTTCCCCCTCTCACAGCTCAAGTGGCTGCTGGCCTGAACCACCCTTTGTGGCTGTGCAGGCTGACACTTTGAGTGTGCAAACACCAAGTGTGCGGGGCACCCCCAGAGCTGCACCATGCACAGCTCGTGCAGCTATGGGGCAGCCCTGAGAACCAGTTTTGCCTGAACCCAGAGGACGCCTTCCACCCCGTCCCCTAGACACAGTGCTGGCCCCACTCTGCAGATCTAGCCTTTGTGGAGCCCCAAGCTTGGAAATAACATTCTGTTCTGTCCAGAGTCAGGTTCTCACACACCACAGAGCTGGGGGAAAGGGAAGCCCACCCCATAGTAGGATCCCATAGCATGAGCAGGAGGAGACAGGCACTTAGACGCTGCGAATGGTGGCTCTGGGGAGATTGGGGGCCCTTAAATGGAAGCCTGAGCTGAGCTCCCAGGGAAACAGGCTGGATGCAAGGTCCCACAGCTGTAGTGGAGAAGGGGCAGCACCTCTCCACGTGGGTGTGACAGCCCCCAAATCATGCAGAACCAAACCTCCCACTTCCCTCTCACGGTTCCAGGTTGTTCCAGACACCCTGAGAGGCCGCTTGGTAGAGACAAGTTCCCAGACAGCAGCTCAAAGTTTTCCCAGCCCCTGAAACTCCCGATGGGCGATGGGTGGGAAGTGAAGTGAGCAATTGGGAGGGAATCAGGATGGGAAGTAAACCACAAGGGTGGGCGTGGCCTCTGCCCTGGACTGGCTGCGTCATTTGCAGCGCCTGGTTCGAGATGAAAGTGAGGGGTTTCTTGTGCAAATATGAATAAGATATTTAAGATGGCAATAGCAGAGCGTTAAACCGATTGCTGGGACCCTCCCGGGCACAGGGCCCTGTGTGAAGGCACAGACTGTGGGCGCAGGAGGCCCATCCCACCTGGTAGATGCCTCCCATGGAACATTGTGCCCATGAACACCTGCCAGTCCTGCACTCTGGGGCCACCCCTGCGGCCTCTGGTGTCCACACCACATTTCCTTAATCTCCAGATGTTCCATTTCCAGTCCTTGAAAACAGAAACGAATTCCCAGACTACCGCAATGTGAAACCCCCAAGCCCTCTGAATACCAGGATTAAAAAAAAATTAACTTAGGAGAATACGTTTCCCTTGATCAGGAGGAGTGTGTGCAGGAACCAACCTTGTGCTTAGACCTGAGGTTTAACTAACACACAAAAAGGGTAGAAAAAGCTGCAAATTGAAGCAGTTGTATGTTAGCATCAAAAAGGAAAAAACCCACCTGGGTGTGGGACAGAGCGCATGGCCGGGAGGGGAGTTTGAAGAGCTGTGGGCACATGTGAGGAGGATGGAGCCAGAGCGATTAGGAAGAGGACTTGAAGGAATTTTGCTCTGTGATTATGGATTGCATTTCCAGTTATTTTTAGTTATAGGACATTTTAAATGCAAGCATGCTGAGACTGGGCCACTGGGGGACCCCTGGTTAACACATGTGGTTCCTTAAAGGAACCACAGGCCCCTCTCAGTGCAGATGGTAAATTTTCGTTGCACAAGAGAGAAAGAAAATTCATCTGCAAGGTGGTAAACCTTGCAGACACCTCCATCCCAGAGTAAGTGACAAGTACTTTTGGTAGTTAAGGAATGGGAGGGTTCTCTTTAGTATAAAAAGGCCAGATTTCACATGTATTTGTTTCTACTTAGAAGTTGTTGGAATGTCTAATGGAATAGTTGTTCCCAACTGGGTTGAAAAAAAGTATCTAAAAAAAAAAAATCAAAGAGACAATTTTTATGCTAGCCATCTTGCACCAGACTGAAAATGTCTGAAGAAAACACGGTGAGTGTTGTGGAATTATTGTATGAGTCAGTGACTAAGCCAGACCGAGTGTGGGTCTGACATACACAGACAGCCAGAAAAGCGAACGGTGACCTGCTATCCCCTCACTGCTGCACATGTGCGGAAAGAAGCCATTCTGTTAACACCAACGTGCTCACTCATCCAGGTGGGAGGTTTGAGCTGGGGATGGGAGCTGGAGCTGTGCATTGGATTTGACATAAGAAGTTGATATTTCTCCGGGTTATTGAACAAAGAACTATAGGGCTACATATAAGCGTAAGAGAGAAAGAATGGAGTCTAACTCCAATTTTAAACTTTTTATGGCATTTCACAACTAGAACTGCAAATTGTATTCACGATCTCATCTACTGTCCTTGAATAAATGTAAAATACGGGACAAGTGTTAGCAAATATATAAAAACGCAGTTTTGGAAAAAAACGAGAGACAGAGAGAGAGTCTTAGATTTGGAATCATCCCCTGGATAAAGACATTCTGTGCATTTATTGCCGGTCTGGTAAATTCCCCCAAAGGGAATGAGGAATATGCGGTTTCCACATCTCGTGTCCCCAGGTAGCACAATGATTTCGACACGGCACAAAGGCGGGCTTCCCCATCCAAGAAAAGCGGCGGACCAGGAGTCAGAAGTGTTAGTCCCGACACTGCCACTTACCATCGTGAATGGCAACAGGGCACCCCGGAGGTTCAGAGCAGCGGAGCCAGACCCTCTGGGTTCACATTCCGGCTCCACCCCTTACCAGCCCAGTAAACACGTCGCAGTCTCTCTGTGCCTCAGATTCCTCAACCGAAATATGGAGGGTTAATAGTTTTAGATGCTTCATAGGTTGCTGTGAAAATTAAATGAATTGTTGCCTATAAAGCACTTAGTACAGTGCCCAGCACAAAAGTGCATGCTCAGTAAATGTTAGCATTATTATTATTATTATTATTATCAGTATTGTTTTAGTGCAGCTTCAAGTGGGAGACACCGGCTCATCTGACTTGTTGACTGGCAGTCAGGATGTGGGTATCTCTGCAGCATTGCTCTTCCAACAGCTTCGAAGAGATATAATTCACACACAGTTCACCCACTTTCCAGTGTGCTTGCGATTCAATGGCTTTCTATATGTTCAGAGTTGTGCTACCATCACCACAAAGAGTGTTAGAACATTCCCGTCACCTCAGAAAGAATCCCACACCCCTTGGTTTTCACCTCCCCATCTTCCCATCCTCCCCTCCAACACACACACAGCCCTAGGCAATCACTCATCTCTTTTCTGTCTCTCTGGGCTCGCCTAGTCTGGACATTTTATACAAACAGAATCATATAACACGCGGTCCTTTGTGACTGGCTTCTGTCTCTCAGCATCTTTTCAAGGTTCATTGACGTCGTAGCAGGTACCAGTACTTCTGTTCTTTTTATGGCTGATCATTCATCCTTCCTAGGAACAGCTGTTGAGGCAAAGGGCTGACGCCCTGGCTTGCCCAGGAGACTTGCCCAGACAAGGGGGCCTCGGAGGGCAGGGAAGAGGCTTTCATGACTGGAAAGCTCCCCTGCCCAGCTCACAGCATAGGACTGTGGGCCAAAGCCAGGCTTTGTCACTTGCTAGGGACAAATCTACACCCAGCTCTGCCACGTACCTGGTTGAGGTACTGAGCCTGGTTCCTCATCTGTAGAGGGAGATGATGATAATGTTCTAAAAAGTAGAATAATGTGTATCGATGGTTTCCAAGATGGCAATCATTAGACTATGAAGAAAGACTTTGCTTGTTTCAATTTCCTTTTCTGCTGTGTGTTACCACAATGATGTTCTGTTAAAGTGATTGACCAATTAATGCCTAAAACTCTCTCCTGGTGTCACAGCCCTCTGTACTAGTAATTTACAAGACATGACCCCTTCCATCCCCATTCTCAGAGTCTACCACTATGGACGGAGCAGGAAGACAGGACAAATTGAGCTGTCAAGAGTTGGGTTGACATCGAGGACCTCCTGCGTCACCTATGACTCCTCCCCAGGTGACTGCTTCCTGACAGCAAAGTCCCACAGGTTACAACTCTGACGAACACCCCAGTTGACTCATGTAGCTGGTTCAGTCACCAGAGGCCCAGGGCGCTGACTATAAAGGAAAGAACAGTTAAGTCAGCCGTGTTTCATGTTTCGTGGCTCATTTGAAGGTGAGAACCCTTGAAGACAGATTTATCATACTCTGTTAGAGAGGGACAACCAATGCTGAATTACTGACATTAGGAGAAGGGGCCGCGGTGGGTTCACAGACAACCTTGGAGAGAGAATATGTCAACTGCAAAGATGACAAGATTTGTGTGTGTTGTTTTTTCACTGTGTGCTTTCTTTAATTTTTTTTTATCTTTGGGCTGGCAGAGTGGCTCAGTTGGTTGGAGCATCATCCATGTACCAAAAGGTTGTGTGTTCAATTCCCAGTAAAGGCACATACATAAGTTATGGGTTTGATCCCTGGTCGGGGTGCCTATGGGAGGCAACTGATATATGCTTCTCACATCAGTGTTTCTCTCTCTGAAATCCTTCCTCTCTCTCTCAAATCAATAAAACATACCCTCAAGTAAGGATTTTAAAATTTTACCTTTAATTATAGACATTCTAAATGCATGCATTCATATTCTTTAAAAAACAAATATAAAAAAAGTCTTCCATAAGCACTATCCCTCACCTCTTTACTTTCCCAAGGGGAAGTATTTGCTGCCCTTTCGGGCATCTTTCTATCCATTTACATATGTAATCATGACCTGTGTATACTTGCCATGCAGTTGGCTTATGTTACTGAATAGTCAGTTCTGGCAGTCTTCCAAGGTCAGGCCAACCCATAAAGGGCTGCATCATTTTTTAAAAACTGCTCAGTGATATCAGTGCTGAGTGGCGTGGCAATACCACACTCAACCCATCTGTTCTTGTGTTGATGACGTGGGTCTTGGCTGGAGCTTTTTAGACTGACAAATATGTCTCAGAGGACAGTGTGGTACATGCCTCCTTGGGCACGTAAGTGGTTCTTTAGATGAGCTACCTAGAAATGGAATTGCTGGATAAAACAGTATTCGCATATTACTTTTTAAAAAATTAGTCTTTTTAAAAAGATTTTTATTTATTTTTAGAGAGGGGAGGGAGGGAGGAAGAAAGAGAAACATCAATGTGTGGTTGCCTCTTTCACACCCCCTACTGGGGACCTGGCCCTGTAACCCAGGCCTGTGCCCTGACTGGGAATCGAACCATGACCCTTTGGTTCTCAGACCTACACTCAATCCACTGAGCCACACCAGCCAGGGCACACACATTGCTTTTTGATAGATAATTCCAAATTGGACAGAAACCTTAACACAATAGCCGAAGGATGTAGTGAGGCAGGGCCCAGATTCCTGGGTTCCAGTCTTAGCCCTGCCACTTACTAGCTTCTCTTCTCTCGGCCTGTTTCCTCGTCTGCAAAACTAAGAGAGGAGCAGTAACAACTTCATTTGACTGTTAGGAAAGTGAAGTGAGTACGTATAAAGCTCTTCTGAATGCCGTAGTAAGTACTGTACAAGTGTTAGCTGCTATTAGGAGCTTTGGGTTTAACATCAGCACAATTTTAAAACCTGGAGGAGAACAGGGAAGAGGTTACGGAAGAATTCTTTGAACACTTAAAGCTCCCGACTGACTGAAGCCGGGTTTTATGTTGGCTAGTCTGCCCCCACGCAGAAGGCAGGTGGCGTGGCTGCTGTCAGCCGAAGGGGTGGGAGAAGAGCACTCAGCCACGCGCAGGTGACGGTAAGCAGCTCCTCCGGGTCACCAGCTGTCCGAGCGCCTTCTCGCTGGGGACAGGAGGGATTAGTTCTGATTACCCAGCCTAATCCAATGGCATTTGGGTTCCAAATTTGCCACGTGAGTTACTATAGATTTGGGTGCCACACCCACCGCCACTTAATACCAGTTCCCCATTAGTTAGGGAAGAAGTACCCTCCCAGAGAGGGGTCGGGAAATTCTGGGGGGTGGGAAGGAGGGCGGCAGACCAGGCAGAGAGAGACCGCTAACGTGTTCTGGGTTCCGTCTCTGTGTCAGCCCCCAGGCTGGGCACTTCGTAGACATTGTGGCATTTAATCCTCACAGCTGAACTACCAGGTATGTCACAGACAGTGACTTGGAAGCTTGAGGTCACTTTAATGGGTTGATGTAACAAACCTAATTCCCTACTGCCTGTAAGTGCCAGGGCTGGGGGAAGATTCCAGGTGTTAGAGCTCAAGCGTGGTGCTCTCTCTTGGGCGTGGTTTTAGGGCCATGTGTGAGAAATAGAGGCAAGAAAACAAGCCCTTATAAAAATGCCCAACATCATTAGTCATTATGGAAATGCAAATGAAACCACAGTAGGACAGCATTTCACCCCCACTAGGCTGGCTATAATAAAATCGCCAAATGTGAGTGAGGGCGTGGAAAATAAACAATCCTCAAAATTGGCTGGTGGGAATGTAAAACGGTGCAGACACTTGGGAAAACAGTTTGGCAGTTTCTTAAGAAGTTAAACATACATTTAAAAAAAACCAGAAATTTCTCTCTTAGGTATCCATCCAAGAGAAATGAAACCATATACCCACACAAAGACTTGCATACAAATGTTCTTAGCAGGGTTATTCATGATTACCAAAAATTGGAAATAACCTAAATGTCCATTGGAAAAGACCTAAATGTCCAACCAGTGAATAGACAGACAAAATACTGTATAGCCCTACAATGGAATACCATGGGATAATAAAAAGAACCAAACTAGGATACATGGTCCAACGTGGACAGACCTCAAAAACACTGTCATCACTATGCTCAGTGAAAGAAGCCAGGCACAAGAGACCACTGATTACATGACCCCATTTACATAAAACGTCCAAGGAGGCTGTAGAGGCTAAAAGTAGATTAGTCGTTGCTGGAGGTGGGGGCAGTGGAGAGAACATGAATTAACAACGAATGCGCACAAGGGATCTTTGTGGGGTGATGAAAATATTCTAAAACTGACCTATGGCGACGGTCACACATCTTGACCAAATTACTAAAGATGTCACTGAACACTTATCCACTATGCAACCAAGATTGCCTCACTAAGTATGCCTCACTAAGATTAATTTTTACAATAAAGAAGGAGCAGACATTTAATAAGCACCTATTATATTCCTGGCAGCAGTGCTTGTGAAAGTAAAAGATTGGAAGTCACATAAATGTCTACCAATAGGAGTTTAAAAAGTAAAATAATAGAACTCTAGTTATAGTAACTCTATACAATGGAATTTTTCATTTTTAATAGCACTGGGCATTAAACACTAAGGCAGTTCTACCCTGGCTGGGTGGCTCAGTTCATTGGAGCATCATCCCTTATATCAAAAGGTTCTGGGTTCAGTCCTGGGGCAGGGCACAGCCCTAGGTTGTGAGTTGCATCCCCAGTCAGGGCACCTATGTGGTGGGGGTCACCCGATGGATGTTCCTTTCTCACATCAGTGTCTCTCTCTCTCCCTGCTCCCCCTTCCTCTCTCTCTAAAAATCAATAAACATCCTTGGGTGAGGATTAAAAATGATAATAATAAAGCAGTTCTGTATGCACTGAAATGGAAATGTCTCCAAGATAATCTCCAAGATAAATCGATGGGTGACATGAACAAAGTATAAAAGAGAGTGTAGAGTATGCTCTCACTAGTAAGAGCAAAAAAGTAATATTTTTTTTAAGATTTTATTTACTTAACTTTAGAGGGGAAGGGAAGGAGAGAGGGAGAGAAAGGTCAATGCATGGTTGCCTCTTGCGCGTCCCCTGCTGGGAACTGGCCTGCAACCCAGGCATGTGCCCTGACTGGGAATCGAACCACGGTTGTTTGGTTCGCAGGCCCGCACCCAATCCACTGAGCTACACCAGCCAGGGCGAAAAAGTAATATTCTAATATGCTTACATATACACATAATGAGTCTAGAAATGCACATGAAACTGGTAACCTGGTGGCCCCAGGCCCAGGACCTGGAGGAAGGGAGGGATGCTAGCTGAGGACAGTGACGATCTCAGCCTGTCGTTTATAAATGTGACCCACTAGACAAACACAATTTAACTTTTAAATAGTAGTAGTGAGCAACTCCGCGTGCCCAGCAGTGTGCCTGGCACATAGATACAGGGAAGCGTGAGCACAGCTGTCGCTGCGACGCCGCTCTCCTGATTCGTTCTGGACTTCCTTTTTAAGGTGAAATACAGACAATCTCCCTACTGGTACTCCTCTCCTCTGCTACTTAAAATCTGTGGCAGTTTCCAGTTCTTTAAAGAGAGCTTTAAAAACAAAATGAGACAAAACAAAACAAGAAAACCAGCTCCAGGTTACATGAAACCTGTGAGAGAGCCCCTGAGGCACAGGCACGTTAGGCAACTTTTCCAAGGACACACAGCTTGTTAGGCGCTGAGGCCGTGCGTCTCGAATCTGATTTTCAACTTACTATGTGGACAGAATACATTCCTCTGCCTCTTGCATCCTTGTCCTCTTTCGGGGGAAAGGCAGGCAAGACGGGAAGGACCAAGAAGCTAGAAACATACAGCGAGTGGCAGCGTTGTTAATGAGACCAGCTCGCGTGAATTCACTGGTAAAAATCACTGTGGTCTGAAGGTGAACGCAGTGGGCTGGGCATGGTGCCCAATGTTGGCCTGTGTCCTCAAGGGTGTCACCAATCCTCTCTGGTTCCTCCTCACTCGTCTGTCCTCCATGTCCTCCCAGGTGCCCTGTGTCCTCCACACCCCTGACCCCCAGCAAAAACCTGAGCCACTCCTTTGGAGAGAGTTCATGTTCAATGGGGCCAAGAGGTGTGGCATTTCCCTGTGGGATTTCAGGCCTGCCAGTGGAAAGGGCCAAGGAAAGGTCCCGTCCTCCTCTGCCCCCTCCCTGCCCTGTAGCAGGCAAGGGTGAGCCGGCCCATGCTGTGGGGACTGAGCCTGGATTTGTTATACTGAACAAACCACCTCTCGGTGAGTCTGCTTCAAAGAAGGTCAGCAGTGGACAGGGGACTTCAGAGAGTGTCAGCCTGACCTTCTACCGCCTTCCTTCCACCCAGACAGTCGGAGCTCCTAGAAGAAAACTTTTTATTTTTGCCTCCATTTGCCCTGTTTTCTGAATTTTTAAAAATCATTCTTTAGCTAATGGTCTTTAGTAAAGCGTGCCTTAGAGAATAGGAGCACCACGCTGATGGCAGGGACTTGGGGAGGAAGGGAGCACTGCATCCAAGGCTTCATTCCCATCAGAGGCAGGACCATGTTAACATGTCTGTGTTGGAATTCCTAAAGAGGCCCATCCTGAATCTTTACAGCATGAGGCTGCTGCGGTCAGTGTGATCACTAAGGATTGAGACAGCATGACTTTAGAGGCCTTGCTCCAAAATGTCCCAAACCACCCAAAGGAGCTATTTCACTTGTCCTGCTAACTCTCTTCCAGCCTCTCCCACTGCTCTGGCCTGGCCATGGGTGGGCTGGTCCTTGCCCTTCCTGCTTTGTGGGTGCTGATTGGTCTAAACTGATCAAGTACTCTTGCTTGGTTATTGGTTGGTTTATGAATAAGTCTGAGCCAATCAGCATATGGCTCTCTCCAGAAAACAGTTCAGGGGCGATCCAGTCAGTGCAAAGCTTAGGTCTTGCACTCTGTCCTCTACACCAGGAACTGAAAGCGTGCAGACCCCAGGGGAGGTGATAACCAGTTGAGACTGAGAAAGCCAGCCTGAGGTTGAAACCGAAGCCCAGAGAAGAGCAGAGGAGTCTCCAAAATGCAGAGAACCAGAACCAGGGGAGTAACCAAACTCCTGGACCTTTCTGTTGTGTGAGCAGTGAATCCCCACTACCATTTCGGCTAGTTTGAGCTGGTTTTTGATTGTTGCTGTTCGAAAGCACACGAAAGCATCCATACCTTCTCCTGTCCCATGGTGCCTGCAGTTCCTTCCACTGGCCCTCCATTCCAGACCTCTACATCAGACATGCCTTCACCAGTTTACAGACGGAAGGAAAGAATTTAAGGTTGGATGGCTTAATCAAAAAATGCTTCTCCAAGGAGGTTCTGCAGACCACTGTAGAAAGCCTAGTCTTACCCAATGATTTTCTCATTTCCATTCACATCCTATCTCTTTCTGCCCTCCATGTTTTATTTATTTTTTTAATCGTTGTTTTTTTCCTTTTTACAGAACAATCACCTTCCATCTCTGTATGTTCAAATCCCACAAGTTTTCAAACCCCAGTTCAAGTGCTAGCTCGCCCTTAAAGCCTGCCCTGATAGCTTCAGCCAGATAAAAACCAGCCCCCGCCCAGAAGACTGACAGCCCCCCTCAGCATCTCCTCCCCACGCTCAGCATTCCCCACGGTGTGCCCCACTGTCTGCTGCTTGCCCGCAGAACACCCTATGGGTTTATCTTCTCCACGGCCCTAGCACAGTGCGACTGGGCCTCTGCGTCTCTGAGGAGTGGGCAGCTTAGTGATTGAAAAGAACAAGTGTAAGTGTAAGTGTAAGTGTAAGTAAGTAGGTAAGTAAGTAAGAAGCACAGGCCAAAGAAATGGTTACAACAGTGGTTCTCAGGAGTGTGGGCCCTGGACCACACCATCACATGGGAACTCGTCAGAGATGCAAATTCTTGGGACCTTCTGAGTCAGAAGCCCTGTGGGAGGGATCCCGTGTTTTAAACAGCTCTCTAGAGCCCGTTGCACTTTCAAGCTGGAGAAGCACTGGGCTGGAGGAAGGTGTTCAACTACTGACTGAGGAGCGAATGAGCCTGGTTATCTAAGAGCGGACTGAAGACCAAGTGAAGATCAAGGTGAGTTGAGTGACCCTGGTCGTGCTGGCAGCAGCCCTAGAGGACATGGCCCTGGAAGGAGTAGGGTGCTATATTCAGAAGGGAACAATTTGAAATTATCTCTTCAACCTGTGCCCATCTTTTCAACCTGGTGTCCAAAGTCTCCAGGTCATCCTAGGCCATCCCAGGGGTGTTGGCAGAAACCTCAATGGCGTCTTTAAACACGTTTAAATGTTCTTTTCTGTCATGCAGGTCGGGCATTTACTCTTTCATCTTTGCCCACCCTAAGATGACATGATTGCTTTCTCCCCAGTTTTTTTACATTTCTGAATTTCCAGATTTCTTTTTTTGGCAGGATTCAACCCAGAATAACAGGGTCCCTTGTGAACCTGTCAGTAACAGTAGCAAAGAATTTATTAAGAGGCTCTGGTGTGCCTGGACAAAAGCTACGGGGCATCTTGGTACAGACAACGGGGCAAGGATGAAGACATTGATAAAACCGTCAGAGCTATTGCATGAGCTGTGGTTCTTGTCTGCGTCGTCCCCCCATGCCTGACTCTCATCCTCATCCCAGAGCAAGGGAGCATCCTGTTCTTCACGAACCCTCATCACTGACCTTGAAATTCCAGCCACTGCCCCTGAGATGACCCTGGGCGACTGTCTCTGCTCAGCCACCCAACAGCTAGTCCATCTCAGGGCGTTCTCGCCCCGCTCACTCTACCATGCCTGAGTCTGAGCAGAAAGGGGGCCTGTGCAGGGACCCACTATAACCTTTGAGTAAAGGCTTGACTCGTGCCTGAGCTTTCATAATCACAGGCATCATCTTGTACAGAGATTTTCCTTAACCTTCTCTTCCTGTAGACTCACGGAGACTCATTTAAATATGGCACTGTTACATACTAAAAAGCATTTCCAGGTGACACTGATAAATCTCTACCTCTCTTGATAATAAATACATCACCAAGCATTTCCAGACAAAAATACTTTTTCTTATTTATTGTAGCTGCATTCTAAAATACAATCCCTTTTTGAATTTTGCTCTCAAACACTTTTTAAGTATAAAATTTCCTCGAAAACAATCTAATTTTCTATGTCATTTTCATTTAATCATTACATGAGTGTCGACAATGTGTCGTTTCTGTTCCTTTCTAGTACATATGATGAAAGCTTTCTGAAATTTTAGGGGAAAGAATGTTTATAATTAGCCGAGAGGAAGAGCCATGTGGAAAAATGACAATGTGACAGAGAGTTCAGCGGTGTTGACTCATCTAACCCCCCACCAACCCTGTCAAAGAAGATGCTGTTCTCTTCCCTTTTACAAGTGAAGACACAGGCTGAAAAACTGGGCCAGAGGCAGGATTTGATTCCAGCTCTGACCCCCAAGCCTGGGACTGATTCCTCGGCACCACCAGCTGCTCCCCACCTCCACCCCAATTAGGATGCTCTCTGGCGCCCTCCCTGCCCAGGCTGAAACCTACAAGTGAGTGTGCCGGGGCTGTTAGAAATGAATTAGAGCTGGGGGCATAGGTGGAGGGAAGGGGACGGAGTGATCTTTGCAGGTGATGAAAATTGGAATTCGGCCATACCTAAAAATCTTCCCCAAACTGTGATCAGATATGTTTTGCAAAAACTTCGAAAGGGCAACGTAATTTGAGAACTAAAACACATTTAGTTTGTTTTAAATCCGGATTTCCAAGATCTGAATGTGTTTACTGACGATTAGTGACTTTTAACGCAGGATTTGTCCATTCGTCAATTCAGAAGTAGCCTATAACTTCCTGGGTTTCAGTTCAGAAGACTCGCAGCAAAGAAGCTCATTCAATTTACTCTCAGCTGGGATGCTGTTATGAAACGTCTCTAACCATTCCTGGTTAATGAGTCTTTAAAAAAACAAAACAATGAAGCCTGCCTTTACTCAAGGGAAAGGCTGTGGAAGGAAATGATGAGGGCGAGAGCGGCCGTAAATGCTGTTCTTACTTTTATCTACTTTCACATGATCGCCAGGGCTCTGAAACCGACACCCTTCCTCAGGGGCTTTTGAGCCTGCACGTGTTCACCAAAATGTAACAAGACGGCGGTGCCCTTTAATCGACGAAGTTTTCTGATTGATTTTTTTGTGTTAAATTTAAAAATCCAGGTAACAACTCCAGTACAACATCATGCCTCTAGTTAACAATACCGCATTGCACACTTAAAAATGTGTTAAGAGGGTATATCTCAGGCTAAGTCTTCTTACCACAATAAAAAAAAGAAAGGAAAGGGAAGAGAAGCAGATCTATTTTAATGCTTCCGTGAATGTTTACAGCAGCCATTCTGAAATGCCCGGTAGCTTTACAGTAACGTGATCCCTGTGGTCAGTCAAGAGACCGCCGCATCCACTCAGAAACTGGGGGTTTTCAATCATCACGATGACCCCATAAAAGGAGTAACATGTGACCATAATACTCAAATATTTCAGGCAAAGGGACCTGGGGCCCAAGTTAGCCAGATAGTTACCTCAGTTTTTCGTGTTACTTTGTAAAGCCTCTACAAATGGCTCCTCCAAGTCCTCCGGTATTGCTTGTTTTTCTCATTGTTGAGATAGCCGTGATGCGAAAGAATCTTTTAAAATTATTGTCAAGTCAAAAGAAGCAGACATAAAAATAATAATAATGTGTTCCCCAAAAGGGCCCAAACTGAAAATGAGAATCTGGCCACTTTAAACCCTCTGTACCCTAGTATGCTCCAGAGCCCTAACTTGTTCCATCTCATTCTATTTTATGAGGACACAAGCTGCTTTGTATCCTGTCATAGAAAATGCAGACAACTACATATTGAAAGCACAGCTATTCCTTACACAAAAACCAAAGTCTAAGTACTTACTTTTCAATACTGTCTGTCCCAGAGACGTGATAGGAGAGCTGGCTCGGCCGTGGGCTCCCCAGGCTGCGTGGGAGGCACTGATTGGGTGTCCCTGCTCCTGGGCCTGGGGACTCGGAGGACCTACAGGGCTCAGGGTCTTTTCCACGCACGGGTCAAAGCACCATTAGGTCTGTTTCCAGGAAAGCTCCTATCTTCCTAAGAGGGAAGATTCCGTGTCCAGGGAAGTTCTGGAAGAAGAGCATTTTTCCCTGCCCTCGAATGAACTAGGTCATTGCTGAAGCTGGAGAATATTTTTTAGCATCACTGTGATGAAACTTGAGGGCTGTGCCCGCAGTAGGTGCGACACTTGTTGTTGACGCTGGGGAGGCCCTGGCACAGGGGCCCGGTGACACGCAGCCCCAGTGAGCTGATGGAAGCCAGACGAGCTGTCAGTGAGGTCTCAGGAGACTGAGCAGCGGTCTGCAAAGACTGGGCACGACCTCAGGTTTAGCTGCTCGCCTCTTAGAAGAGCAAAATCTTGCTGCCTGATAAAGTGATTAAGGCCGGAGTAACACCAGCAGTTCTATCAAGGGTATCAGGCATCTGAAGTTCACATAGGAAACCTGTTGGTGAGGGGAGGTGGAGAGGGGAGGTGCAAATAAGAGTCATAAGCTGTTCATTTAGAACTGGTGTTGCAGTCATTCTCTGAAGTTGGCTGAGCAAAGCAGAAACCACAGCAAGGCAGGATCCCTCCTCCTTTCCCTCCCCTCCCTCCCTCCCTCCTTCTCCCCTAACAGTGCTCCTGTCTCCTCCCCACCCACCACCACCAGCACGCACACACACACACACACACACACACACACACACACACACAGTCTTTCCTATTTTAACTACAGGTAGTAAGAAGAGAATAGAGGAAACCCAGAAGAAATCTGTAGAAGAAATACCATGAGCCTTGTTCCTTCAGATCGTCGGGAATTGTTCCTGTTGGCAAAGTAGATTCTGTAAAGTGGGCATTTCTTTTACTGATGTTTGTCCAAATCCAAGAAAGAACGCAGAAAATCCAGAAGTACTGTTCTGTAACTACTTTGCCTCTGTACAAAAGTATTTTAATGTATTACACCTGCAAACCAACAACTTAGAAAGAAACCTCTTATGAAATTCAAGGAGAGCGCTAAAATTAGCAGCCGGAGTGGGTGACTTTGAAAGGGACACAACCGAAAATACGCACTCTGTCCTGGGCACCACAGTCCTCAAAAGCACATCGTTTTTACACAGCACAACCCCGTGCTTTAGAGGATCTTTCCAGATAAGAGGAGATAACTTTGAATTGAGAGTGACGAGAGGAGGAAGGCGAGACGGCAAGCAAATATTAGGGCACCGCGGCAGGAGAGGGTGAAGACAGAAGGAACCAGCACCCCAGGGCAGCGAGAGATGCGCGGTGCTCCTGAGCGAACAGGTCTCCGGGCACTCCTAGAGGGAGAAGTAGACAGGCACTGCAAAGCTTCCTTCTCTCCTGCGCAATTTGAACGACAAACTTGTCGGCTCCTAGCATACATCTCCTAGTAAAATAAAGTTAAGGAGTGAGGACTTCCTATGTCTATAAAATGGATTTGCCGGTATTCGTCGTAGAGTTCATCTTGTTAGCCTGCAGCCATAGAATGTCTGTTTTAATCTCAGGTGTCGGGCTGCGGGAATGGAAGAGAACCAGAAACAGAGAGGACGATGGGATTAAACTCAGTTTGGCCAGGACACCGCTCTGAATTTTCTGTGATTACTCGAAGGAGAGGAGAGAAGGAGACAGGAGGGGGGACCGTGAAGAGAAAAAGGAGACATACATTTGTGCCCCTCTGGTAGCACTAAAAAATCACGCAAGTTTGTGATTAAAAGTAAAGACATAAAAATGTTTAGCATCATTCTCAGTAAACAGTATGGAATATAAGAAAATACATTTAAGCAATCTTTTTCTGAAGTTACAGGAGAAGGGAAAAAAACTTCATTTGTGAAGAATCGGAAATGTATGTTTGTATCAGATGTTTTTTTAGTCGCTTCTCTGGAAAGACCTTTTGCGCTTCATTTTCTTGGCCTCTGGAGTGAATGGACCGTTGGATTCTTCTGGGCTTGCCCAGGACCGAGGACCGGTGCCTAAGTCAGTTCCCAACTAATCTGCATATTTAAAGCAGATTCATTAGGTGCTTAAGCTGCTCTTTGCACCCTAAACTTGGGCTTGCATGGGTACGTGAGGAGTTTATCTGCTCATTTAATTCTTCCTGGCATAGAAGGTCCTCAAAGGCTTGTGTTTAATGGTACGAGTGATAAATGCGCTGCCCGGCAGAACACATTCTTGGCTGAGGCTTGGTACCAATCACATGTCAGGACAGATCGGATTTCCTGCCAGGCTCCTTGGGCCAAACTGGAACCTGGCAGGTTTCTCCTGCGTCGGGAGCAGGCAACACTTGGGGAGGGACCCCAGCATCCACTCCCTCTCCCTCTCTCAATAGCTCATCCCCATGCAGGGTCCTGGGGTTCTGGAATGTTCTAGTCTATGTGTGGTACCTTGCTCAGTGGACATGACCTTGAATTAGGTATTTGCAACCTTCACTCAGTTCCCTGTATTTTAAGGGGCTGCCAGTCACTCAGGTAGGTTGACGAAAAACATGTAAGTACATGTTTTGAAAACAGGGATGAAAAAAATATTAAAGTAAATAAGACTGTTCTTTCATGGTGCTTTTCATTCCGGGTAACAGATTTCTATAAAATTCTTCAGGAGAACATCAAGTTTTTAAAAATTCAATTTTATCAAAGGAACTTTTTCAAACATATGAATGTTGTTTGGAATTTGGATTTCATTTTCCCCCAGAGTATCAAAACTATAAATGGCATTTAGATGAACACAGCACCTTACAGAAGTATTTAATCCCTCATGTTCCTGAAATGCCATATTTTAGCTACCAAAACCTACAAGTATCAAAATCAGGTTAAAATTCAACTTAACTACATAGGACAGTCTAAGTACCTCGGGGGAAAAATCCAAACTTCCATGATAAAACTCTGACAGTTTGTTCAGTTTCACTTAAAAGTAAAACAGCCATAAAAACCAGTGTTAAAACTTCCAGAAGCAAAATTCCAATTTTCACACAGGTGTATGTTAAACCCTACGCCCAGTTTCACAAATACTAAGTCAAATCAACTAGTTGAACAGGGTCTGGAACTTCACATTTTTTAAAAGATTTGCATAGGTTATATATAGTAAGTATTTTATGAAAGTTCCCTTTTTAAGGCTTTTCTTCTGGTTTTAAAAGCAATGCACACTTATTCCTGAAAATTGCATAGTCATTACTGAAAATGTTTAATATTTTGATTCTGAAAATTTCGAATTTCCCACCACCCATAGCTAGCCACCATTTTGGTACATTTCTTTATATTTTCCCTTTGTGTGTGTTCGTACATACAGTTTCCTTTTACGTTCTTTTTTTTTTTTTTTCACTTATCATAAGTCTCTCACTAAGAATTCTTCAAGAAAGTCTCCTCACTCTCCTGTCATTAGACTGCCTTATACTTTCTGTGGCCAGAGTTCCACTGTCGGGTATTTGGATTGCATATACATATTTTTTGTTTGTTCTTATAAATAACAATGTGAAACACGTTCTTGTAAATAAATCTTTGGGCATATCTCTCTAAGGACAGGATGTTAAAAGTGGCACTAGTGGGTGAAAGGTTATGAATATTTTAGGGTTTTGAAAGAGACTGCCAAACAAAACTCTCGCAGGCACAGGTGTACTGCGTGTGTCCATAGCAGGTATGAGCCCGCCCGTCGCCCTGAGAGCAACTTGGCACTGAGCACTGTCACTGGAAATGCTTTTGCCAACCTCAGAAGCAAAGCTGGCATTTTAATGCACAATTCTTTGATTACTAGTGAGGTCCGATATTATTTTATAAGTTCACTGGTGTTTTTTCTTTTATGAATGGTCTTTTCTTTTTTATTGGACAATTTTGCGACTTGAAAGTTTCCCTTTTCCACATGTAAAAGCACTTCACATATAATTTGCTGAAAATAGGTTCTGTCTCCCAGTTTGTGGTTTGCCCTTTTATTCGTGAAGTTCTGAGATGTAGAAATTGTGAATTTTGATTTAATAAAAATTATCTCAAGGAGAGAAGGGGGAATTGTTTAATGAGTACAGAGTTTCAGTGTTGCAAGATGAAAGGTTCTGGAGATCTGTTCACAACAATGTGTATGCGAGGTCCGCCCAGAAGGTGCCCAGCCATGTAATATAAAAACTAGAGACATTTATTAAAGATACAAGGAACATTGTGCATAGGACAATGATGCCTCAGTCCCCTTCAAAGTAGGCACCTTGAGACCTCACACAGTTCTCCCAATCACCATCAGCTGCCCCATTATATTTTCCTGAATCTCATGGATGATCTGAAATCTGTTTCCTTTCAAAGGTTATTTTAGTTTTGAGAAAAGCCAGAAGTCATGAGGCACGAAATCTGGGCTGTAGGGAGGCTGAGCCACCTGAAGGATTTGATGCTTCACCGAGAAACTCTGTACACAACGTGATGGGTGAGCAGGCATGTTGTTGTATGAAGCTGCCAATCACCAGTTGCCCATAGCTGTGGCCTTCTGAATCATCCGAATAGTTTCCATGGAGGAATGTTCAAGCTTAATTCAAAATTCGATGCAGATTTGTTGCTCTACTCACTCAGTCATTTTCAATGCGACAGCCACACAGTACACACACGCACTCGGGCATCTACCACCCCCACTGACTAGTACAGTGAAGTGGTCACTGTTCACACATGTGCATTCCAGCCCACTTGCCTTGGTTGCCTGGTTACATTGATGTCACTCAAACCATTCTCATTATATTAACAATGGTTCAACTTTTCCCAGACAGACCTCATATGCTTAATACTACTAAACTAACACTTAAGAATAATTAACACAGCAAATTTTGTTAATTTTTGCTACAATGTTTTTTTTTAATGGTCTTTTTCTTTTGTTTTTTTCCTTTGAGTATAAAGCCCGCATCCCTCCATGTACTTATCCACCACCCCATTCAAGGCGGAGTAAATTTGGCTTCTAATCAAGCCCTTCTCCTCTTTTTCATGTTGCTTGGTCTGTGCTAATGCACTGGATCAGTTTGTGCCTTTTCTTTAATCCAGATAGTATCTAAAATTCTCAGCTTCCTTCCTGCTTTCAGGGCGTCTACCCTTTGCAATTAAGAGATTGATATAGGTATAAAAGTCAAGATGTTGCTTTGAAGACTCTAGATTTTCCCCATTAAAAATGGCAAGAAATGGGAGTTAGGACCTCAGCTGTGACTGAATGAGGAAGGTGGGAAATCTTCTCCCCCAAAAGCAACTATGAAGATGGACAAAACAGGCATTTTAGCGCTCTGGAAATCAACCGAAAACATGCAGGGATTTGAGAATCATCTGTGATTGAAGAACTTCTCAACGGTGGGTACTAACAGTGGGTCTGTAGGGCGTTCTTGCCTGGAGCTTCTCCCACTGCCCCTGCCACAGCTGCCACGACACAGAGGTTCTGCCAGGGCAGGCTGTGAGCACTGGTGATTTCACTGTCATAGTCGAAGGCTCACTGGCATTTGAAACAGTGAACACCTCTTCCCAGTGTGTTAGCAATGGAAGTTACTCTTAGCAGCAGGTGAGCAGAGAAGGTCAACAGCTCTTCCAGCCTGAAGATGGGATTGGGGTCCAGGCAAGCATCTGTCTGCCTGAGGCTGCACGCATGTGCAGACAGACCAGGGAGGACTCAGCTATCCACCCACACCTTCCCAGCATGCACAGAGGAGACATGAAAGGGCCCAGCAGAAAGTAAATACCAGAGCAGACTTGAAATGGCTGTAACTTGAATGCATTCCCCTTCTCCCACACAGATACATTGGCAGAGGATGGAGATTTTACTGGTTCGAGGTTATAGATCACAACCTCTGTGCAACCATTAGCTGGCCACTGGGCTATGCGGACACAGGGTGACCCCTAGGAAGCCAAACATTAAAATGTTTAAAAGAAAACTGAGGGGAAATATGTGTCCATGCACTTTGGGGGAAACATATTTCACAGATTTGTCTCAGTCCAAGTTTCTAAGCGAACAGCAACAACCACCTGAGGGCAGGGGGATGATTGGAATTAAGAACAACTACAATGGATCATCTAAACTGTCAAGTTTTCGCCAAAAAATTATGAGACGTGTAAGTTAACAGGACAGTGTACTCTTATGCTGAAAAGAAATCAATAGAAACTGAGTATCCCCAGTATTACCCTGATACCAAAGCCAGGCAGTGACATCTCAAGAAAATAAAACGAAAGACCAGTATCTTTCATGAATAGACATGCAAAAGTCCTTAACAAAATATTACCAAACTAAAATAAACAATATAAGGGAAGGGTTATACACCATGATCAACTGGGATTTATCCTAGCAATGCAAGGATGGTTTAACACCTGAAACCCAATTAATGTAATATACCATTAATAGGAGGCAAAACCACATGATCATCTCCATAGAGGCAGAACAAACATTTGGCAAAATACAACATCCATTCATGATAAACACTCTCAACAAACTAGGTATAGGAGGGAATTTCCTCAACTTGATAAGGGTATCTATGAAACAAAACAAAAAGACCCACAGTGAATATTCCACTTAAATGATGAAAGGCTGAATTGTTTTCTCCCTAATATTAGAAAAAAAAGCAAGGACATTGACTATTGTCAAGTGTACAGGGGCTTCTAGGCAGGATGATAAAGGAAAAAAACATTAAAGCATCCAGATTGGAAAGGAAGAAGTACAAGTGTCTTCATTTGCAGATGATAAGATCCTGTATGTAGAAAATCCCAAGGAATCGAGAGACAAAACACCACAACTAATAAATAAGGGTAGCAAAATCATAATATATAAATCAACACACAAAAATCAATTGTATTTCTATATACTAACAACACTTTGAAAATGCAATTAAGAGAAAAATTCTATTGACAATTGCATCATTAAGAATAAAATACTTAGAAATAAATGTAGAAGAAGGGGTATGTACTGAAAACATTGAAAAGAGAAAGAAGATTAAATACATGGAGAGACATTCCATGTTCCCAGGCTGGAAGACAGTATTGCCAATGGCAGTTATCCCCAAATTGATCTATATATGCAACACAATCCCTATCACAATCCCAGCGGTTTTTGTAAAATAAGCCAATCCTATAATTCATATGAAAATGCAATGGAATTAGAATAGCCAAAAAATTTTTGAAAAAGAACAATGAAGTTGAAAGACTTCTACTACCTGATTTTAAAACTTAACAAGAAGCCACAGTAACCAAGACAGTGAGCTATTGGCACACTATCATATTCTGGCATAGTCTATGCAAATGTATCAGAACTGAGAATCCAGATGTAAACCCTTAGAGGTATATCAACTTTTAATTGAGATATGTCCATTAATTTTTGATAAAGTTACCAAGATAACAGAGGAAAGAATTGTCTCTTCAACAAATTGACAATTTTATTTGGGAGACAGTGGCATATCCATATGTAAAAAAACCCCTGAACTTTGACACTTTATACCATACACAGAGATTAACTCAAAATTGACGAGAGTCCTAACTGAAGTGCTACAATGAAAAACTCCTAGAGGAAAATATAGGAGAAAATATGACTTAAATTATTTTGGATTTATATCCAGATGTGGTATTGCTGGATCACATGGTAGTTCTGTTTTTCATTTACTGAAGAAACTTCATACCATTTCCCATAGTGGCTGCACCATTTTACATTCCCACCAAGAGTGCACAAGGGCTCCGATTTCTCCACAACTTCTTATCTTTTTTGTTGATAACAGCAACCCTAAGAGGGGTGAAGTGATATCTCACTGTGGTTTTGATTTGCATTTCCCTGATGATTAGCAAGGTTGAGCATCTTTTCATGTACCTGTTAGCCTTCTGTATATCTTCTTTAGAGAAATGTCTATTCAAACCTTTTGCCCATTTTTAATTGGCATTTTTATCTTTTGCTATTGAGTTTTAGGAGTTCCTTACACATTTTTTAAATTAACCTCTTGTCAGGGACATGGTTTGCAAATATTCCCTCCCATGCTGTAGGCTGTCTTTTCACTTGGTTGTTGCCTTTGCTGTGCAGAAGATTTTTAGTTTCATATAGTCTCATTTGTGTATGTTTGCTTTTGTTGCCTGTGCTTTTGGTGTCACTACCGAGAAATCATTGCCAAAATCAATGTCAAGAAGATTTTCCCCTATTTTTTCTTCTAGGAGCTTTACAGTTTCAGATCTAATGTTAACATTCAATCTGTTTTGAGTTACTTTTTGTGTGTGGTGAAAGATAAGGGTTTGTTAGGCGCACGAATTTCATTCTTTTACATGTAGATATCCAGTTTTCCTAACACCATTTATTGAAGACAATATCATTCTTCCATTGTGTGTTCTTGGCACTCTTGTCAAAGATTAGTTGACCGTATGTGTGGGTTTATTTCTGGGCTTTTTAGTCTGTTCCACTGGGCTCTCTATTCTATTCTATGTGACTGTTTTTATGCCAATACCACACTGGTTTGATTATTATAGCTTTGTAATATAGTTTGAAATCAAGTCGTGTGATGTATCTAGCTTTGCTCTTCTTTCTCAAGATTGTTTTGGCTATTTGGGGTCTTCTGTGGTTCCATATGAATTTTAGGATTGTTTTCCGTTTCTATAAAAAATATCTTTGGGGTTTCAGTAGGCATTACATTGAATTTGTAGATTCCTTTGGGTAGTACGGGCATTTTAACATTATTAACTCTAATCCATGAACACAGAATGTCTTTCCATGTATTCATTTCTGCTTTAATTTATTTCACCAGTGTTTTATAGTTTTCAGTATACAAATGTTTCATCTTCTTGGTTAAGTTTGTTCCTAAGTATTTTATTCTCTTCGGTGCTGTTGCAAATTAAGACTGTTTTCTTCATTTTCTTTTTGGATAGTTCATTGCTGATATATAGAAACCTAACTTTGTATGTTGATTTTGTATCCTGCAACTTTACTTAGTTTATTTATTAGTTCTAATAGTGTGTATGTGTGTGTGTGTGTGTGTGTGTGGTCTTATATGTTTTCTACATCTAAGATCATGTCATCTGCAAACAGATATTTTACTTCTTCCTTTGTGATTTGAATGTCTTTGATCTGATCTTAATCATGAGTCATGTTAGAAAGGATAAGACCCAGTTGGTAAACCTGTGACTTCGGATGATTACTTCAGATTTCAAGTCTCATGTGACCTAGTAAATAAATCCTCCTGAACATGATATTCCTCGTGACAGGTACCCAGAGAGCCAAATGTCTAAGACAGAATTATCACCAGGCACCTCGTGTGACGCTCGCTTCCTTTGACAGTGTTCTCATGCCGCTGCTCCCTTATGCAACCAGACAGCATCTGACCCATCCTCCAACAGGTGTCGGGGTGGCAGGGGAGCGCTGCAAAGGCCAGGAGGCCACACGTCACCTGCTGCTCAGGTAGCCTTGAAGACTTCAATGCCCAAGATTCTGCACCAATAACATTAATTTTAAAAGCACAGTTAAGATTTCCTGATCTGAAATCAGCATTTTTGGCAAAATACTGTTTCTTGTTCCCACCATCTGCTTCTCTAGTTCATGGCCAATGAAAAGACCAATCAATTCTACCTAATCAATTAAAGTATCAGGAAAAGTGTCAGACTTTGCTGGAGCAAAACTACCTGACAGATTCCTGATGCACACAGTTGACCCCCAGCTACCCTCTCTCCTTTTCTTAAATTCTGAAGTCCTGTCCAAGGTGGATGACCTTAGGTCCCTTTTGGTGTAAAAGACTCATGTGGCTGAGTTCTAGGCTCAGTTTTGCTAGCCCAGTAAACTCCCATCTTTGCTGCCCACCCTCAGAGGCCTTGCGACTACACTCTTAGGACATCGCCTTTCTTTCTCTTTTTATGTCACATTCCTGTTTCTCTTAAATTGTTCAAACTTGTCTTCCTGAGGTCAAAAGCAGAACTGTATTTCAGGGCTGAAAACTATCATCCCAAACTGCAATTGTGGCTACTTGTGATGGTAATAATGTAACAACCTGTTAACTCTGGCCTGTGTTCCACAGGCACTTCCCCATATTCATTTACTGTATGGGGGGTCATGTATGAAGCCAGTTTTTCTGCTCCACGCCCCCCGCCCCCCAGGAACAGCCTCCCAACCTCCATTTTCCAGGCCCACCACCATCACCCTCACTTCCCAACACCACAGCCACCATCAGCTGAGGCTGCCAGCCGTCAGACCAATCTAGAAACACTGCTGTTCTTCATATCTCCCTTGCTCCTGTGATAGCCCAGCATTAATGGGATAAAACCCAAACATCTCAGCCTGCCACTCCCCAGTCCTCTACTGTCCTGTGATGAAGCTCAGCCCAGAAGTCATTTCAGAGGGACACAAGAGATCTCACTTCTGGATCCCTCTGCTCGCATCCTGCCTCCTTGCTTAGCAGCTTCAGCCATACCCTCACCTCAGCTGATTGGTCATGCGACTTGTTCAGGGTTTAATCCATGACCAAGGGTGTCAGCGGCATATGACATTAGCACCTCAGAGACTTCGCCAAAAGGGCATATTTTACACTGACATTAAGCTGGACTACCCGAGAGCTCATTCCTGGGACCGTAACACCTCAACCTGTAGGTAGGAAAGCTCCCACCAAACTCGGCTCCTCCCCACAGGCACTCTGCAGCTCCACCCCACCTCTTCATTTCCTCCCAGACACTCTGTGTTGATCTCTCCCGTCCTGTCTTTGCAAACGCCTGTCCTTCCTCCGCCTTCATGGCGCCGCTTAAGGGGCCCCTCCTCCTGGCCGCTGCTAAGCCGACATTCCTGCATCCCCCTTCTCTCAATGCCTTTGTCATTTATCGGGGTGCTGTGACTTCCCTGAATTCTTTCTACCAGTGGTGGTGATGGTGGGAGCTTTTCAGGGAAGACTGTGCGAGGCTGCCCACACCTCCTCCCTGGGAATCTGCTCTGGCCCAGAGGGGCAGGAGAAGGCGGTCTCGGCCAAGTACACTTGTTGCTCCCTCCGTCTGCTCAGTCGCTACAGTTTGCTCAGCCCTACTTACAACATCCTGGAGGGCTTGAGGCCTGTCTCTTCGTTTCTTTGTGACTCCTGGCCAGGATGACATGACGCTACGCCTATTATTGGCCCTTCTGTGGATCTGCCTTGTGTACAGACCTCTGTCTAGACTTACCCAAGATGCAGCTGGGATTTTTTCCCCACTCCACGTCCATGTCCAGTCTTAAGGAAGCAGAGAATCCCTCTTTCCTGGAAGAACAAGAAACTATAGGGCTCTTCAAAAGTAACCGATTCAACTTCCTCGTTTTACCCATGTGACAAATTCAGTCAAGCAAAGATGCAGACCAGGCGGGCCAAAGACCTGGGGGTGGGGAGCAGAGAACAATTTTACTGCATTCTGAAAACTGCACCCTTGAAATAAATCAACTCCTGAGAATGAGAGAATCATGGGTACTGTTGAGGAAATATTACTTGTGCTACAATGCCGGATTTCCCATTGTTTGGCCAGCCCCTTTTGTGACAAAATGTCTCAAACCCTCTAAGCACTATGGATTTCCCCATTTTAACCTTTTCCCTATAACCAAATAGCACCTCTCCCCCTGGATGTGTAACCCTGGACATGTTTTATCTCCCTGGCCTCCTTTGGTAAATGAGAATAATTACAGCTCCTTCCTCGGGTCAATGGGATGGTGCGTTACTCATGGGATGTTGCTAACATGGTCCTTGCTCTAGGAGACATGCCCAGTCGTGGTCAGAAATTCGCACCTT